>VZTB01005905.1:414375-457454 GCA_013397245.1 Thryothorus ludovicianus | reverse complement strand
GGACAAATAACAGAACAAAAAAAAAAAAATTAAAAAAAAAAAATAAAAGGATGAGGCCAAGAGGACCCTTGCAAGGCCCGTGCTGAGTTTATCTATTTAACAGTCAATGACATGACCTACATTCTTCGTGTTGGTCTTGTTGTCTACCACCTTCCACCCCCTCCCTGGAGACGGGGCGAGCAGGATTTGGAGATTTTGGAGATTTGGAGCTGGTCCTTTCCTCCGCCGGGGAGGGATGAGAGGAGGAGGCCCCAGCTCTCCTCTCCACCCAAGCCAGGGGTGACGCCACCACGTCCCCTCCGCGGGGACCCCGCGCCAATGCCAGGTCGTGGCGCGGCACCCAGGAGTGGCAATGTCCTTGTGGCCACCTCTTGGCACGTCCCATCTCCTTCCTTCTTGGAAGAGCTGGCGAGGGAGAGGTGAGGGATGCCCCTGGAGGCTGGGTCTGCATCCCAGCGAGGCTCCCGCACGTGTCCCCTCTTGGTGTCCCCAAACGACCCCGATCTTCTGGGCCCTCTCTGGTGGCTGCTGGGCGTCCTTCCACACCTCCCTGTGGCAGAGCAGGAGGGCTCCTGGTGTGCTGCAGCGACCCGAGAGCATCTTGGCAGGGCTTGGCCCCCGCAGCCCCTCCCCACCCTCCTCCTCTTCCAGGCTCACTCCTCCAGTCCTGCCTGGGAAAGCTCGTGTTGTCCTGAACCTACAGCTACTATACTCTATAAAGTAATATTCCCCCCTCTCTGCTGAGAACAATACAAAAGTTACTCCATCTTACCAAAGGTTTCAAAAGAAACCAAACACTTCTCTTGCTCGGTTCCGATTTAATTTAATCATTTCTTTAAAACGTGGTTTTGTTTTGTTTGTTTCGTTTGTTTTTCTGGAAAAAAGAAAAGTCCTTTTTTCTTCCCTTTCTGCTCAGACCTCTGTCTGAAGGTCAATAATGTCTTGTCCCACCAAGGGGATGGTGGCCCCTGTTTTCTCCCACTCTACAGTTTTCAGTTCTAGGGGAGACTGTGCCACAGGTTCGATGTCCTTTTTAACCCATGATGGTGGGGACTGGACTTTCCTGATGCCTTCCCAGGGTCTCTTGTTTGGTGTCTGCTGTTTTTCTTGCTGCAGGAGGAGGAAAGTGTAAGAAAGGAGAGAGAGAAAGAAAGAAAAGTTAGTTCAAAATGCAAGAAACACCATGATTTTATTTCTTCCTGTATCAACAAATAGGTTTTTTCTGTGCAGCTTCACATCCAAAATAAAGTCGGATATCAATGAAAATGACCCTTGCTGTACAAACTGTCTATTTTCAAGCAGAAAATGTTGTTTTTCTTTCTACTGCCATCTCCATCACTTAATGACTGGATATTTCAGCTTTCATCTGAGGTTTTTGCTACTGAAAAACTGAGTGTGGCTTTGAGAATATCAGATATTTTCCCACTTCCACAAATGGAGTGACAGGACAAAGGGTGATGGCTTTAGGATGAAGGGGGGTAGATTTAGACGGAATATTGGGAAATAATTCTTCCCTGTGAGGGCAGTAAGGCCCTGGAATGGAATTCCCAGAGAAGCTGTGGCTACCCCATCCCTGGAAGCATCCAAAGCAAGGTTGGACAGGGCTTGGAGCTTTCTGGGTTGGTGGAAGTCGTCCCTGTCCATGGCAGGGGTGGAACTAAAGGATCTTTAAGGTCCCTCCCAACCCAGCCCACGTTGAAATCCAGATTACAATGAGGTCTTTCTGAGCTCCCATTGCATTTGATGCACATTCCTTATGCAGCACAGCTATTTATAGACTCTTTAATTGCAGCAAAACCTGCTCCCTGTTCCACCAGGGAACCAAATCCGTGCTGCTTGAGGAGCTGGAGCTCAGCTTGGAGGCTGAAAAAAATTCCAGCAACTCCACACCAAGCACTGGAGGTTTTATTGACTGAGTCTCCCACCAGCAGCCCACCATGGAGATTGATCCAGAAAATCCCTCCCCATGTTTTTGGATCAAGACATGGCTCTGGGGAGGGCTGAGGGGCTGAGAAATGGGTGTGCTCCAGTGGGCAGAGAAAGGAAAGATTTTGAATGAGTTGTTCCACTCAACCCCTCCCCTCCAGACACCATTGGTGCTTTTCACAGTTGATTATCTCCACAAAAACACTCCAGCACTGGGCAAGAAAAGGCTCCTCTGGAGGTGACAGAGCCCTTTTGAGCCCCCTGCCAAAGGAGAAGTGGGAAGGGTGGGTGGAAATCGGAGGATGACAACAGGAGGGAAAAGCCTGGAGAGAGGATGAGGAGCCAGATGTGCAGGGGACACACTGCCCAGGACGTGTCACAGCTCGATGCTGTCACCAAAATGTGTTGGCTGAGGGGAGGTGAAGCCACGTGGAGGCTGTGGGGTCACTCCAGGATGCTGCTGGGAGTGTTGTAGCTCCAGAGGAAGCCTCAATCCCCATCTGCTGCAGCCTCATCCAGCAGTTTGTCCTTCCCTAAGATGTTTTTGTCAGGCTGCTGCTGCTTGTCCCAGCTCCACACTGCAGCTCTGACAGGAAAAGCTGCTGTGGGATTATCCCTGCCAGGGACAGCTTTCACTGGGTCACCCAAGCCAGGAATTCTGCTTGTCCAAACTTTAATACAAAAATGAGATGAGTTTGAAGTTGGTTCTGTACCTCACAGCTCCCAGGGGGAAGGCTCTGGGTGAGAGCCTTTGGTGGTTAGAGGGTGGGGAATGCACAAACCAGGCAAACATCTCAAATTGAACTGAAAGCATTCAGAAATTATTCTCATTCAAAGGGAGAAAAATAAGTTTTTAAGTCCTTTTAAAAAGAATTTCTGTCTGTTTTTTTTTCTTTTTAAAATCAAGTTGTGTAAAAGTATTGCTCAAAATAATGTAAACTACTCAATTCTCAACTTCTTGCAATCTGCAGCTGAGGTTTTCATTAAACTCTACAATACAGAGCTTTCCTTATGCTGCAGGTGTTATTCTTACTTTATTCTATGATAGAACACGACAGTGATTAATACTAATACGACAGAAAAAGTGATTAAATTGGTGATTTATTCCATTATCTTTTTTGGAACTCATTTTAAAACCACTGCAATTAAAAAAGTTGAACCTATTTAACTCTTGTGTGTGTCTTAATGAGACAAGGGAAGGGAAATTTCCACCTACAGTGTTTTTTGGAGACCATCAGCCTGCCTGAAAAGATACAGCAGGAAGGAGCACAGAGAAATAAGCACAAACAGAGCAAAAACTGGAATGAAATTAAGTTTCCCAAAAGGTGAAGAAAAGCAACCTTGGTCAAGACAGATTTTTGAATGAAAATGAAAAACATTTTGTTTTCTCCCACCACTACTGTAATGCCACAAGTTTTCAAAGCTGCTGATGTCCACAGCTGTATTAGAGGGCAGCACAAGTGATCTTATGCATGAAGTTCATAAATAATTTGTGTTTTCCCCTCAAACAAGAGCCCTTTTTTTTTTGATGGCATTATTTATGGCCACCTTCAGCAGCAGGTTCTGTTTGCAGGCAATCCCTGTTTTAGCAGTCTCTCTCCATCTGCCACACTCCTGACCTTCAGCCTCTCCTTCACGCTGGGAGGATGCTCCCAAATCTGATCGTGCACCCTGAACGTGATCAGCAAACCTCAGAGCCCTCCCTGTCATGGGCTGCTGAGCAAGGGGAGCTGCAAATCCAGGGAGGGAACAGAANCCTCAGAGCCCTCCCTGTCATGGGAACAGAAATTGAGGGGAAAAAAAATAAAAAACGAATGAGTTCACATCCACAGCAGTGGCCTCTGATCAGCCCTGTCACTGGGGGAACACTACCTAAAGGTGACAATAATTATTCAAATCCCAAACATTAAATGTTGTGAGTTGTTAAGAAGACAAAAAAATAAAAAAGGAAGAGAGAATGAAACAGGAAATATTATTATTATGGCAGTGCACAGCTTCATTCTGCACCTGCATCTTGAATATTCTGGGCACTCCGTGGGCTTCCTGAGAGAAGGATAAAGGGAAAATGATAAATGTGGCTGGTTTCCAGCCATGGATAAAGTTATAGAGAACGTCCTGTGGGAGGAAAGATTACAAACTCACTCCTTCAGGCCTTAAAAGAGATTATGGTTGGATGTAAACGAGTTCTGCAAAGCTCTGAGAGGCTTGTGGATGGCAGGAATGGACCATCAAACAAGAGCCCTGGGAAAATCTCTTCCAACAAAGGAATGCCAGAGCACCAAGGAGTGAACTCCAGGAGCTGGGCCTGCCCACAGTGCCCAGAGAGCCTCCAGGCCACCTTTCCACAGCTCTCTGTCCACCCTGAAAACTTCCAAACTATGGAAAACTACAATGGAAACACTCACAAAACCAGCAACCATTTGGAGCTACCCAGTGAAGTGACACCACTCTGCATCACGGGGTCTCTGGGCACAAACTCCTGGAGTTTTGGGGATCTTTTTGAAGATGCACCACCACAGGGAGACCCTTTTATTTTTCCAAGCTCCCTTTCACTCTGCCATGGAGAGGAGGCAGAAACTGCCCTTGGGTCCGACCCCACAGGGTGATTTCCATCCTCCTGTGACTGCAGTGGGCTTAGTGACTCCAGAGGTGCTTATTCACAGTTAGAAGATGACAAAGGGCTCTGGGAAATGAGGAAATGAAGAAGGGAGACTTGCTTTTAGTTCTCCATTTCTCAGGAAAGGATCAGATTTCTCTGGCGATGCCAGGAGGGAAGTGCTGGCTCAGGGAGGACTCGGTGCCCGCTGGGATCTCTGGGCAGGTTAATCAGCCTGGCAGAGCTCTGGGAAGGATGCTGGGAGACAAAAGAAAATCTCCTCTTGGCACAGGGCACCCTGGGAATTGGTAGCAGACTCCTGGGAACAGCTCCTCTTTTCTTTCCCTCCATATGGAAAAAAAGTTTTTATGGGGTCTTGGCCACTTGAGCAGCACAGAGAAACAGGCACTGGGCTCATGCTCCAAGCCTGGCATTTCCCTCCAGCTCCACTGTGGGGTCTTAGCAATCCTTGCAGACAGGAGGGAAAACTGAGCTATGCATTGAAAAGAAAGAAAGAACCTGGAGGGAGGAATGTGTAATCTGGCTGGAAAAGGGGCTGGGGCTGGCCCAGGGCCTGGTGCCTCCAAGACAGACAAAACCAACCCCAGACAGGGGCTGAAAGCAGCAGGAGCTGCTCTGCCAGGGACAGAGCCATCACTCTGGCCTGACACAGCCCAGGAGCTTCTGGGAAGGAGGCAAATGTTTATCAGACCCTGCCTGGTTGCCAGGATTGTGGAGGGAAAAAAAGAGTGGGAAAGGAGGGAGCATCCACACTCAGAGCTGGGGTAAAATCAGCTTCAAACTGGAGCTGTTGATCATCCTGGTGGCACTGGGAGTCTCCCTCATTTAGCTCTGACTTTCATTTTAGCTGCAAATTTTTAAGGTAGAGGAAGAGGATTTGAGATAAAAGGTGTTTAGGATGCAGTGCCAACAAAACCCCAAATCTCTGACAAAGACAGAGGCAAAGCGCACTGAGATGATCCACACATCCTTCTGCTAAAGCTGGTCCTGGCAGACTGCAGAGTCACCTGTGCTGGACTCGTGGTGGGAATTGGGAAGGTGATGGTGCTGAACCCTTACTCTGGCTCTTCAGAGAATTATCATAAAATCACAGAAATGGTTTGGATTGGAAGGGACCTTAAAAATGATCTCATTCCACCACCCCACCATGGGCAGGGACAACTTCCACTGTCCCAGGTTGCTCCAAGCCCTGTCCAGCTTGGCCTTGGACACTTCCAGGGATGGGGCAGCCACAGCTGCTCTGGGCAACCTGTGCCAGGGCCTCCTCATCCTCACAGCCAAGGATTCCTTCCCAATATCCCGTGTATCCCTGCCCTCTGGTAGTTTGAAGCCATACCTCCTTGTCCTGTCCCTCCATCCCTTGTCCCAAGTCCCTCTCCAGATCTCCTGGAGCCCCTTCAGGCACTGGAAGGGGGTCTAAGGTCTCCCTGGAGCCTTCTCTTCCCCAGGCTGGACATTCCCAGAGCTGCTCCATCCCTTTGATCATCTTGGTGCTCCACGTCCTTCCTGCGCTGGGACCCCAGAACTGGACAAAAGGTTCCATGTGGGGCCTGACCAGATCAGATTTGAGGGGCAGAATCCCCTCCCTCACCCTCCACACTCCCCTGTGCTGCCTCCAGGGGTCCAGGCTGGCTCCATCCCGAACTCCTGTGTCTCTTTTCCTCAGGAGCAGCATCCCTGCAGCGCATCAATCCAGCCCAAGAGTCTGCCCTGAGGCACAGCTTCGCTTCCCCACTTCAGCCAAAGCCTGTGAACTGCTCAAGCTGCACCTCCCCGTGTTTGTTTTGGGGGGTTTTGTTTGTTTTTTTTTCTGTTTTCATTTTTTAACACCCAGGTTTTCTGGTTACCCTGAATAACCCGAGGAGCAATTCAGGGATTTCTGCTGAGCACTCGGTGATAACTCCCCTGGAATCAGCTACTCCCATGCTGTTTTCCCTGCCTCTGGTGTCAACTTGAAGGATATTTCATACCCCAAATGGTCTCTCCCCATGATACTGATGACTGTAGGACGAGGATGAAGTTATTCAGAGCATAGAGCAGGGAATTTGAAAGAAAAAACATGGCTCAGGCTCGTCTAATCCATCTTCAGATCAATGTCGATGAAAAGTGATTAGAAAATGGGAAAGCTGTCTTGTTTCTTTAGAGAATGATAAATTTTCCTTTCCTTCCCAGAAACAAGTAACTGAAGTTCTTTCATTTTATGCTACTGTACTACAAAGATTATGCTTTTTCTTTTTTTTGTTGTTTCTTTTCATTTAGGAGAAAAGGAAAATAAAAGGAAGTGGCTGACTTTGTTCAGAATTTCATTAAATTAAATTGGAAAAAAAAAAAAAAAGTAGAAATAATTTGCGGTTTGGAAATCAGTTAGGAAACTTGAAATACCCAGCATTTGCTGGGCTATAAAAATATGTCTTCTGCTCCTGCATTCCCTCAAGTTCATCCATCCTGAAGGGGTGGCTGTGAGACAAATTCTAGTGAGGCCACACAGCTGAAGGTGAACAGGCTCTGGATCAAGGAAGTCTTTTACTGACTCCAGAAAAGCCTGAAGGCTGCACGGGACACCTGTGGTCTCACCAGCAGGAGGAACTGGCTGTTTTCCAGAGCATCCTTGCTGTTAATCCAGCTGGTCCAATCCCAGCCTTTTTTGGGACAATGCTTACGGTCTGTGAAGAGCCCACCTGGAGGACTAAATTCCCTAAAATATTGAAAACTCTCTAAGCTGCCTCATGGGGATCCACGAGGGGACCAAGAGCACCCAAAGCACAATTTTTCATAGAGTTTTTTTTAGACTCTATAAAGAATTATTCAGACTCCAGGAGTATAAAAAACCAAGAGTTTCAAAGTGCTGGTGGCACTGCCTGGTGTTGGAGCAGAGGATACAGGGAACAGGTTTCTCTGGGACAAATTTTGTCCCCTAATTTTTGGGACAGAAGGTGCTGGATGATCTGCAGGAGGAGGTGAACTTCTGATTGATGGTGTATTTTGATACCTGGGAGCTGGCAGATGGTTTATGGCTGACTGAATGAAGATTTGACGTCATTTTCATAACAGAATTTATTGCGGTAATTATTGGACTTTATGCAGAGCTCCTCCCCATTAAAGCTGCACTAATTGGTGTGTTAAAATTTGCCTTTAAGCAGTGCAGAGAGGATTAAAGATGTCACACAGGGACACCCTTCCCAGAA
Organism: Thryothorus ludovicianus; assembly: GCA_013397245.1. Classification (NCBI taxonomy): domain Eukaryota; kingdom Metazoa; phylum Chordata; class Aves; order Passeriformes; family Certhiidae; genus Thryothorus; species Thryothorus ludovicianus. The sequence goes on along the minus strand of VZTB01005905.1, from coordinate 449,726 downwards.
GTGGAGCTTCCCTTGCAGAGGGACACTCAGCCAGCAGATTCCCAAATTTTCCAATTCCTGTAGCAGAGCACACCAGGGAGACACAGCCCTGCCTGGAGATGAGCTGCAGTATTGATCAATATTCATAAAATCATAGAAATATAGAATCAGGGAATGAATTGGGTTGGGAGAGACATTAAATCATCTCACTCCACCTCCTGCCATGGGCAGGGACACCCTCCACCATTCCAGGGTGATCCACGCTCTGTCCAAGCTGTCCTTGGACAATTCCAGGGGATGAGACATCCAAAGTTTCTCTGGGCAACCTGTGCCAGGGCCTCTCCACCCTCCCAGGGAAGAATTTCTTCCTAATATCAATTCTAGACCTGCCCTCTGTCATCTTAAAACCCTTTGCCCTTGTGCTGTGACTCCATGCCCACTTCATGGTCCTTTTTTCTCAACACTCCATTAGGTTGCCAAAGCCAGTGCTGGTGGAATGGGCAAACCTCCAGATGCCCAAAAAGGAAAGCTAAGAAAAATCTCATTGTGAGAAAAGAATGTGAGGAATCAAGACAGAAACACTGTCCAGAAGGAAATAAGGAAAAGCCAGGCAGAGAAAAACCTTCTACTGTTTTAAAATGAGATTTGGAGCAGGTGCTTTTCAGAGATTTGGGATGAGATTTGAGAGTTGTGTTTTTTCCCAGAGAAGCTGTGGCTGCCTCATCCCTGGAAATGTTCAAGGCCAGGCTGGATGGAGCTTGGAACAACCTGGGAGAGTGGAAGGTGTCCCTGCCCAGGGCAGGGGGGTGGAATGAGCTGATCTTTAACATCTTCTAATCCAAATCATTCTGTGATTCTATGAATTATAAATTGAGTCCAGATCCTGCACGTGAGCTGCAGGACAGGAGCCAAAGCAAAAGCCATTCCAGCTGCAGGGAGCTGAATGTGAATGGCAGGGAACTCATCAGCAAGGAGAAAATCCAAGGAATTTGCAGAGCTCTGTCCAGCGCTGACCTCGGCACAAGCAAGGAGCTGCTGTTTAAAATTAATGCCAAGCCAGATGCTGGCAGGAAAAGAGGGATATGGATGTGATTCCAGCTTCTCTAATGGAGCTGGATCAAAGGATTCCTGCTGAGGGGGAAGGCAGGAGCGTCACTTCCAGAGCCATCAAAGCGTAGGAGAAGCAAAACCTTGGCTTTTTCAAAAGCCTACAAAACCACAGACCCCTCTCAATGTCCAGCCCAAAGCCTGGAATTTCTTTAGCAATTAACTCCCAGGGAGCAGCAGCGCTGGTGATGTTAAACCCTGAGAACACAGATCTGAACAGGAAAAAATATTTCCTGTGTAGTACAAAGCAGCTTGACTACAACCACTACTCTGCTTTAATGTGAAGAGCTCTCAGCTACAAGAATTCAGACCTGAGTAACTCTGTGTATTTAGGAGGAAAAAGGGAAGAAATTGCGTGGTGGAGCCTGCAGTCTGCCAGGCAAAGGGCAGGCTTTGAAAGGGAGAAACAAACTTGCAGCAAGCTTTTCTAACAATGGGATTTTTTACTTTCCTTTTTTTTTGGCAGCAATTGGGGAAGTAAAGAAGGAGTCAAAGTGATGGGAGTGATCAGGAAGGAAGAACTCTGCTGTCTGAGTCAGTCCCAAGCTAACATTCCAATATACATCCAAAACCTCCCTTATATAAAGAAAGATTTATAATCCACATCAAAGCCACTCACTGCTTAAAAATGAGGGTTTGGTGCATCCCAGACACCAAGAGAGCTTTAAATTTTCATCAGGGTGCCTGGTGGGGGTGGCTGGGTATTTTGATGCAAATCCTGCCGTGGTTGTCTCCAAGTCTTTGGCTCCTTTGATGCTTCCTGGTTGCAAATAAGCTGTCAGGGGGATAAATATTCCACACACACAGAGCTCATTCAGTTTTCTGCTCCCAGTTTGGTCTGGGATTAAATGGAAGGGCAACAGTGTGAAACCTCCACAGGTTTGGGAGGAGGGTGAGCACAGCAAACCAGCTGCTCCTGAGGTGCTATTTCTGGATTCTTCCATCTCTTCAAGTGGACAGAGAAAATCTGTCCCAAACTCCAGCAAAACAGGAGCAAAGAATTCCTGCCTTCAACCTCAAAACTTCCTTCTGAGTCAGGAAAAAAAATCACCTCCACCTTCCTTGCCTCACCTGAAGTTGAAGACTGCAAGGGAGAAAAATATACCACAGAATATCCAGAGTGGGAAGGGACCTGGCAGGATCATGGCAAGGTCATACAGAGATCCATCAGTGCATTAAAATCCTGACTTTTCAGCTTGGCAGTCGTCAGATCCTGCTGGATGTCACCCTGCTCCTTTCTTAATTCCCCAATATGGAAAAATTAACTTTGGGAAAAAGTGCCTACGCTCTTATCAGCCCATACAGCCACAAATCACAGAATCCCAGAATGGTTTGGGTTGGAAAGGATCTTAAAAATCGTCTCATTTCATCCCCTGCCATGGGCAGGGACACCTTCCACCATCCCAGGGTGCTCCAAGTCTGGCCCAACCTGGCCTTGGACACTTCCAGGGATGAGATATCCAAAGCTCCTCTGAGCATCCTGAGTCAGGGCCTCAGAGGGATGAAATTTTTCCCAATATCCCACCTAAATGTCCCTCCTTCAGCCTAAAGCCATTTTGAGTGTGATCATGGTTTTCTGCTGCAGGGATGAGGTGGCCAAGGCTTGAACACCACCTGGATGTGTGGCCCAGTGTGCTTTGAACATGGATCCTGCTGGAAAAAGTGATTTTAATCAGGAACAGTTGAGAGTGCTTCCAGTGGGAGCATTTCAGAGTTGAGGTACAGCCGAAAGAAACTACGTGCCATGTGGAATGGAAAAGAAAATATGGAAAAATCCATGTTTATTCCCCAAGGAAGGGCAATTCTTTATTATTGTACCCCGAGGTTCAATTTATTTCACCCTTTGCTGGTTTCCAGCAAAATAACTGCAGTGAAACAAGAACTGTGTCCACATTCCTGGGAATGCCTGGAATATGAGCAAGATTCAGACCTGACTGGCATTGCAGGAGCTATCCTGCTTCCTGTAATTAATTCTCTGACTTACCAGCCCCACTCACCAGGAAGCTGCTGGCAGTGGGGACACCCCAATCCCAGCAGGATGTGGATTGGGACTCCTCAGCCACACGGTGATGGAAAAGCAGAATCCATCCCCAAACCTGTTTCCACTTAAAATTCCCTACGACTCCCTGGAAGGAGGCTGCGTCCAGGTGGGGTCAGTCTCTCTTCCCAAGGGATCAGACAAGAGGAAATGTCCTCAAGCTGTGCCAGGGGAGGTTTAGGTTGAATATTAGGAAAAATTCCCTCACTGAAAGGGTTGTCAAGAGAGATGGGACATTGAATATGGGAACAGGTGCCCAGGGAAGTGGTGGAGTCACATCCTAGGAGGAATTTTTAGTTGTGGGATTTTGGGACATAGTTTAGTGGTTGGACTTAATGATTTCAGAGTTTTTTTTTCCAGCCTTAATGATTCTGTGAGTCCCTGATTATGTTTCCAGCTCTGCCAGTAACTTCTCTGGGACAGTGAGCAAAGTACATTTTTCTTTATCAAGTGTACACAGCATTGACACTTATCCCAAATTTCCATTTGTCAGGACACCTAAAAAGAAGGAACATATGTGCTTGTATAAACCTTTGTGTCTTGCCTGAAAAAGGGTTCTAAAAATCACACTTTACCCTTTAAGCTGAAGAAATTCTCAACAGTAAATAAATGTGATGCTTGAATTTTCCACCCTTTTTCCTAAAGAGAATGAATATCTGTCCCTTCAACCCATTCCTCTCTTGCTGTTTCCTTAAAATCTGACAATTTAGGAGATCATGTGAAAGCAGCTTTGTTTTTAGTGTGATAGGATAAGTGCACTGCAGGACTGTGGGGATGGCATCTACATCGAAATCCCTAAAAAACAGATCCCTAAAAACGGCCAGCACCATTCCTAGGAATCCCCACAGGACGCCTGTCCTGTGCAGACATTTAATTCCAGTTTCATCAACACTTTTCTGACCTTGGAGCTGAGGGAGGAGAGAGCAGCAGCAAGATCAGGACAAGCATCCTGGAAGGGACTGAGGACAGTGGGACACGCTGCCAGGAGAGGCTGGGAAAATGCCAGGCTTGCAGAGAGGCTTGGGAGCTTGACTTTGTGGTTGTTTATTTGAAAGGGAAATCAGAGAGGACAAAAAAAAGGGAAATAAGAATCAGCAATGCAGGCAGATGGAGCAGACCCAGGAAATAACCCTTCTGCTCTGGGATGAGGAAGGGTTCAGGGGTACTCCAGGATCCTCATGACCTTGTTCACAGCTGTCTGCTGGCTAAGGAATGTTTGGATTCGGGTCATGAAAAGGGTTGGGATAGGTCCAGGATGCTCTGCAAAGCAAATGGAAGCCAGGCTTACACTAAGGTGAGTTTTATCACTGCCACCAGAAGAAACACTCCATCGTTTTATAACTTAAACATACATAAAAGAGAAAGCATTCTTTTGTTGTTCCTTTAATCCTTGTTATCTGCTCTTTGCCCGAGCTGAAGACAGGGCCTGAGATCCAACGGGGTCCTCAGCAGCAAATGGTACAAAAAGGGTTGGAAAAAAACCTATTTATTGGACTTTGCATTGCTTTGGAGGTTTTTAAAACCAATACCCACTCCCGACTTGCCAATCCTGCTCTTCACAAGCTCTCCTGTTACATCCAAGGGATAATTCCCAACTTGAAAAAGATTCAGTCAATATGCAAAAGCCACCTTCAGAACCTCCTTCAGCAGCTCAAAGCTCTTTGATGCTGACAGCGGCAACTTTAATTCTACACAGATGCATCTCTGAAATGCTAAAACCTTCCCAATCTATAAACCCCTCCTGCAAATAGACCACAGATTAGCTTTTACACCGGATTTAAGCGTTTTTCAGGTTTACTGTATGAAAAACCCCCAGAGAGGTGACACTGAGTGAGACACACTGGGATTCTGGGCCAGGCAGGATTCTTTGATCTGCACCTGTAGATCCACTGCCTCTCACTCTGTTACAATGGACAGCCCATAATGACACCTTGCCACAAGCAATAAAAATAGGATTTGCTGGGGTAACATCTCAGGAGCTCAGCACAGCACTGCTGTGAGGTCAGAACACAGAGCAAAAGCTCCAAAAACTCCCAAAACCTCTCGTCCCATCACCCTCTGAGCTCTGCCCTTGACTCCGAGGGAGTCCCACCAAAATAAGCCCCACCAGTGCCACATCTGCCACCTTGCAGGGCGTGCTACATCCTGGATCTGTCTTAGGATCATGGAGGCTGGAAAAGACCTCCAAGATCACTGATCCAACTGTTAACCCAGCACTGCCAAGGCCACCACCAAACGGTGTCCCCAGGTGCCACTTCTACACGGTTTTTGAACACTTCCAGGGATGGTGATTCCCCCACTTCTCTGGGGCAGCCTCATCCAATGCTTGGCCTCCCTTTCAGTGAAGAAATTTTCCCAAATATCCAACCTGAACCTCCCCTGCTGCAACTGGACCTGGTTCATCTCATTTTATCAGTTTTTACCTGGGAGAAAAGACTGACCCCCACCTGGCTCCAACCTCCTGTCAGGGAGTTCTGGAGAGCACAAGGTCCCCCCTGAACCCCCTTTTCTTCAGGTTGAATCCCCCCCAGCTCCCTCAAGTGCTCCTCATCAGACTCGTGCTCCAGACCCTTCCCCATCCTTGTTGCCCTTCTCTCCCCAGCCCCTCAATGTCTTCCTTGTCATGAGGGGCTTTGATTACAAATCACCAGGAATTGTTATAATTAGCTCACCTTGCCTCTCTCCTGAGTGCAGGAAATTTAATTTCTTACTGTCAACCTGGTTCTGCTGCTCGTTTTTCTCTTCAGCTGGAGCTGCAAGAATTCCTTGCAGCCTTTCAGTCCTTGCCCAGCTGGCTGAGACACGTGGAAGGTGCCATCTGCCTGCTCTTCCTTATTTTATTATCTACAACACCAATTATTACAGGGGCTCCTGATAATTTTTTCCAGTCCCAGATCTCTGCCCCTATGAAAAGCTGAAAGTTCCTCCCCTATCTCCTTTAAAGGAGTCCCCTTTTCCCTGAACTTTGCTCCTGTCAAGAAAAACATGGATATCACAGAATGGTTTGGGCTAGAAAAGACTAAAAAATCATCTCAGTCCATCCTCTGACATAGGCAGGGTTATCTTCCACTGTCCCAGGGTGCTCCAAGCTCTGTCCAAGCTGGCTTTGGACAATTCCAGGGCATGAGATATCCAAAGCTTCTCTGGGCAACCTGTGCCAGGGCCTCACCACCCTCAGAGGAAAGAATTTCTTCCTAATTTCCCAGCTAACCCTACTCTCTTTCAGATTTAAGCCTTTGCCCCTTGTTGATTGTCACAGTCCTGTCACCACACCTTGCCAAAGTCCCTCTCCAGCTCTTGAAAGGCCTTACAATCCACAAAAAGCTCCTCCAGGAGCCTTCTCTTCTCCAGGCTGAACAATCCGAATTTTCTCAGCCTTTCCTCATAGGACAGATGCTCCAGGCCTTGGAGAACCTTCATGGCCTTGTCTGGACTCATTTAGGCATGCTCACATCACAGGTGATCAGCTGTCACAAATAACCTATATTTAATAGGTTCCAGCTCCTAAAATGTGTTCCCAACTGCTGTGGCCATCCTAAATATCCCATCACAGCCACCTGTTTCCCCTCTTTCTGCCCTCTCCACTTTCCACCCAGATTTCCTCATGGCCAACCCAATTTCCAGATCCTGCCTAGGAGTGGATGGACAGGCCACAAAGGGATGACCTGAAAGAACAGACACAGGGAATATAAAACCATGGATAGACGTGGGGACAGACTCCTCCTCCTGAGCTGCTCTGTGGTGCACATGTGTTTTTGGCAACATGCATGGAAGAAAACCAATTTCCTGCTGTTTTCCATGCTCCTGCTGGCACCAGAGGGCTTCTGGAAGTGTCTGACTGACCTTGCTGTCCGTTGTTGGAGACTCCTTCTCCTTCTCTGCGTGCTGGAGTTTTCTGTTCAGGTCCTGGAACATGTCTTGGTGACGTTTCCTTGTGTGCATGATTTTCTGGAGTGAACACAAAAGGCCACAGGTCAGCAAACCCCGTTCATCAGGAACCCATTCTCCCACCAGAGTTACATCATTAAACCCCAGCTCTGCCTCCCTGCAGGTGTCTAAAACACCTTCAGCATCTACTGAGGACCCTCTGCAGCACTGCCTTCATTTTCAAGGTGAGTTGGTGGGAGAAAGTGGAAAATACTGATTTTTGACCTAAAAAAAACCCCTTAAATTTGCAACAAGCCAATTTTTATGCTGCAGAACTTGAGCTTGACTGTTGATGTCCTAAGGAAGGTTTGCTGCCCTTCTTTAACTGATACCTGTCCCCATGCCCAGCCTTTCCTCAGATTGTCACCTCTGTCAATGTGTTCAGACCTCACTCAAACATGGAGAATTTGGATAATTTAATTAGAAACTGTTCCAGAATCACTCTTTCATTTTAATTTGACCTCTCTGCATTGTACTTCTACCTTCTGCTGCCCAGAAGGAGAGGAAGGACAATTTCTAGAAGGACTTTCCTTTCCATGTTTGAGTAGGCTGAATATGGATTTCCTGTGCTCTGGCAAGGGTGAGATAATTGGGGAGGGTGGCTCAAAAAATTAGGGACCAGCATTCAGAAAGGGATGTACTCACCTCAAAATCTAACTCTGCATACCGGGATTTCCGCCTCTGGGTATTCGGGAGAGAAAGAGATGGGTAAAAGTTAGTAAGAGATTAAAACAGGAAGAGTCCTTCTCCTTTCCCTTTTCCTACACCTTTAATGTGTTTTTCTGGCTCTTCACAATGGGAAGTGGCAAATATTTAGATTTATTCAATCATTTATGTTGGAAGGGATCTTAAAATCAACCAACTCCAACCTCCTGCCATGGGCACGGACACTTTCCACTATCCCAGGCTGCTCCAAGCCTGTCCAGCCTGGATCACTGGGATTTCCTCATCTGTATCATGACTGAAGCCATCAAAATGGGAAATAGGGCAGAGAATATAAAGGGAAAAGATAAGGCAGGCCAGGTGCCTGGCATTGAAATGCACAGTCTTTGACAAATTAACAATTTTTTCTGACTTTGCAGCACCTGTAGGGCTAAAAATAGTTAATCCAGCATATCCCAAAATATGATCCAACGCCCGTGGTCCTTCAGGGTAATGTAACACTGGCATTGCATCCTGGGCTGCATTTTCCCTAAAATTCTTCTTTTCAACCCCCTGGAGTGGCCGGATTGAGGGCGGAACACCCCCCTGGGCCGAGAACAGCACCGCAATTCTCACCTCCAAGGAGCTCATGGAGAGCGTGGAGACGGTCTCGCTCTTGGACACCACACCCGAGTTCCCTGAGTCACCCGCGTCACACAGGCTGTTGGGAATCTGTGACTCGTTGGAGATGCTCTGTGGAGCCAGCTGCTGCTGCTGCTGGATCATGGAGGAGCCCTGCGCCTCGCTGCACGCCATGGTCACCGGCTCCCGCGGGGGACTCTTGACCACGAAGCCGGGGTCGGTGGCCATGCTGAGGTGGATGAGCCGTGTCTGAGGCATCTGGTCGATGTTGATGCTGTATTTGCTCTCGTCTTTGGGTTTGGCCCTCAAGGTGGACGTGTTGGTGGGCAGGATCACGTAGCTGGTGTCCATGGTCTGCTCCTGCGCCCGCGAGAGCTCCGAGTCCAACTTCTTGAAGATGTCCCCGTCGCAGATGTAGATGGATTTCGGCGGCTGGTTCTTGTCCTTCTTCAGGGTGAGGGAGTGGTTGCTGAACTCGTTGAGGTTGATGGCCCCCAGGTAGTGCGGGGAGCCCTGAAGGTGCATCTTGGAGACGTTGGCTGGAAGACTGTTGAAGTTGGATGAGCCTTTCTGGTGGTTGAGTTTCAGTTTCTCTTCGTCGGGCAGCGACGGGCGCTTCAGGGTCCCCGTGATGGTCGAGGTTCTGCACGTGGTGATGTCTTTGTTCAGCACTGGGGAGACAGAGAACTGTCCTCAGCACCTCACCTGGAGGTTCCTTGATGCATCAAGACACCTCCCACAGTCACTCCCTGCCTCCCAAAGAGGCACAACAGTGTTTAACGTTATTTATTTTTTTTAAATCCAGGATACTGAAGGCAAAATTAAAACTAGGGAGGGAAAAAGTTCTGTTATTTTTTTGGGAGAGCTCTTTGTGATGTGATTTTTCCAGCACAACCATGGCCAAAACTCCGATCTAGGCCAACATATTGATAACAACACATTGAAAACCAGAGATTTTCAGATATTTAGTACATCTAGTATATGCATGTATATATGAAATCTACATATTATTAACCTGTGGAGTAGAATTCTTTAAAATAAAAGGTTGCTTCTGTGTAAAAAAATTATTTTGATTCAGGAAATAGCTGAAATACAACATTATCAATGATTCATACAACTATAAAATCATCAAATGGCCTGGGCTGGAAGAGAACTTAAAAGGTCATCAAGTTCTAGCCCCCTTCATATTTAATTTTTTGTATTAATTCACTAAAATACTTCAGGTTGCTCTTTTCCCTTAACAGCTCCAGTGTTAATAAAGTGGTATTTTGAAACACACCATATTTTGTTATGAATTTCACACTGCTCTCCAAAAAATCTTACATTCCAGTAATCATGGTGAGCCTTTGTGAGAGCTCATCATTTAGCAATTTTCTATTTGCCTTCAGGAAAGCAAATGGTGATGGGGAATAATTCATAAAAAGAGAGGAAAACCCTAAACAGAGCAGGAAGTGAACACGTCATAAAGGACGTTTGGACACTCATTCCCACACAACACTGTCCACAAAAAACCAAAAAATCAAAACATTTGCCCCTCCTCCAGGCATAATAATCTATTGCTCAGTTGATTTCAGGCTGCAAGAAAGATTTTGGAAAAATAATTATGTCAATCTTGATGTCTCCATTGGGTGGAAAATCAGAAAATCATGGAAATCAGACTGTGGGGCACGGACAAAATGTTGTGGGCTACTCACCTTGGATTTCAGCACAGGAAAAGAGAAAGAAATGTATGTTCCCCTTTCACCCATCTCAGGAGGAAACAAAAATACCCAAGTGGGTCTTTTTTAGGACCAGGGAGAAGGACTTTTGGGGTGAGCTGACATTATTCAGCTGCTCCACATGGGACAGAGGTGGGATGTGGACATCCCATGGCACTGAGGACACAATGCATTTCCCACCAGCTCTGAGTGGGAGTGAGGGAAGATCAAAGCTCCTCCCCAGGACTACAGAGCAGGCAAGGCAGGATGAGCAGGGCACCAAGGAGAATAAAAAGAGTTTGTAAAAAGCTTTTAAAGCTGAAAACTCTGGCAGCCACGATCATCTTGGCATTGCTGGGATAAATCAGAGCAAGTCAAACCCCCTCCTCCTTCGAGACCCAGCAAGGTTTATTGATCCAGGCTCTTCTCCATGCTCACATCAGCTGCAGAAAATAGGTCTGGAGAGGTTTCCACTTGGCAGTCTCCAGACGTGGAGTGGAGGGGGCCTTAGCACGGAGTCCTGGAGCAAATCCTACCAGGGGATCAATCTGAGGGGGTTATGAGTGGTCTCAGCCACGTCTCCAGTCCATCTCAAGAGGGGAGATGGTGCCTCCAGGAGAAATGATGGCCAGAAACCCTTGGACAGGTTCCTGGGTTTTATTATTCAATAAGCAGAGTGCATGGGATGATGCACCACTCCAAAAGGTCTCTGAAATGAGGTTTATTATTAACTCCTTATCTTGGCACAATCTAATGGCACTTTATGAGGGGAGGAGAAGTTCCAGGCAGACAAATACAAATTGTAGAGATGGATGCTGGCAGAGGAAGGGAAGCTCAGGCTGCTGGCAAGCTGCTGATCCAGGGGCCCCTGCCCTGGAATCACGTGAAACAAATCAGCTCCTTCCCTTCCTCTGGGAAACTTGATTTGGGATTAAGAGGGCATGCTGGCAGATCCAGAAAGGCTCCTGCAGAGATCCAGGTCCTGCAGAATCTGGGGTCTGCAGTGGTTTACAGCTGACTCTGTGCCTGGTGAGTGCTCCCTGAGCATCCCCTTGACTCAGACATGGCCCCACACACGCTTTTCACGTGTGATTTTTGGGACTGAGATATTTGGTGTCAAAAGAGAAGGAGGGAGATAAATGAGAAGAGGCTGACAGCTAGAAATTAGATTAGAGAGTGTGAGACAGAAAAACAGAAAGAAAAAAAAAATGGACAGACCCTGGAAAGAGATAAATGGACAGAAAGAGTCCATGAAATAAGATATCACAGGGGTAAGTGAGATAAATATACTGTGACTGTGATAAGCACAGGGAGAGGGAGTGAGGCAGAGAGAAGGACAGGAAAAGATAAATAAGATATAGATAGATATTAGACAGATAAATGATAGTGACAGTGACAGACAATACACAGAAACACAGTGACAGGGACAAATGTTGACAGATAGAAATACATAAATAACAGGTACAGCAAGACAGACAGCTGAGGACAGAGATAAATAAGTGATTGCGAGACAGAACAAAAGAGATGAATTATAGATAAATACATTAGAAGCAGATAAATAAATGATAGATGAGATAAAGAAAAAGATAAATGAAAAGGACAGGTAGATGTTTATAGGAAGAGAGAGAGGAGGGAAGAAAGAAAATAGGCAGGAGAAGGAAAGAAGGAGAGAAGGAAAGAAGACAAGAAAAAAGGAAAGAAGGCAGGCAAGAAAGAAAGATTATTAAAAAGACAGAGAGAGAGAAGCTTTGCCACAGTGGTAACTGAAGACAGAGTGTGCTGTCCTTGGCTTGAGAAGATCCTGGTTTGGAAGATATGAATTATGCAATTTCCAAGCAAGCTGGTATTTCTCTTGCTTGGCAGAGGGGAGAAGTCTGGGAGGGCAAATGAAAGCCTCGGTATCTCCAAAGGGTAAGAAAAATAACCTCAGCCAAAAGGTCAGGCATGCCAGGACCAGGAGAGGACGAGACCTGCAGGGAAGAACAGGCAGCCAGGGAGAATATCCAGGCAGCACAGACACCCCTGGGATAACTGGGAAAAACCAACCCATGCACATCCTCAGGATCCAAAGGAACCTGTGTGACGAACACACAGCAGAAAGGAGCAGGCAGAGCAGAGATCCAACCACTTCCAGGTGCACAGAAGAGCCTGGAGCCAGGTGGAGTGGTGGGAAGGCTCTACAGATTCCAGACTTTCTACCAAGACACCCTTCCTGAGCACAGAGCTGCCTGAGGTTGGCGTGACCACCTCGGGCAGGGGTTGCTGGAACAAAGAAGGATGGCAGCAGGAAAAGATGGATCCCATCTCTTCCTTGATGCTCTTCTCTGCCACCGTGTTACGTGGCAAAAAACAATTCCTCAGAGGCAAGGCTTGATCTCACTAGAAAGGCCAAAAGAGCCACAGGAAAAAGGAAAAGCAAAGGGAGAATTCGGGATGTTGCTTTCTTTTGGCCGGGGTTCAAAGGAAAGGCAACCCAGGTGAGGACATGCAAGGCACCAAGACACACACAAAGGAAACAGAAAGGGAAAAAAAAATGGCCTAGTTCAATCCCCAAACCAGGTCACCTGCTGATTCTCACCTGTGATGTGCTCACCTGATCTACAAGCCATGTCCACGTCCTTCTCGAAATCGGTCTGAAAGACAGAGAACACAGAGGATGGGGTCAAAAGGGGGTGGTGAAGGACAGGAAAACTTGGAAAATGCAAAATCCCTACTTTAATTGGTGAGGTGGGCACAGCCTTTGCCAGGACAGTGGAGGAGAGAGGTTTTGCTCGGATTTCCAAGCGTGGAAAACACACCACATTTTTCCACCTGCTGGCTTTTGGATTTTATCACTGGATAAAGCTGGAACATTGCTTTTCAACTGGGCTTCATCCATTCACTTATTCCTGGGCTGCAGATTAAAATATCTTGCTGGAACATATTTATGCACATTCCTAAAAAAATACCAAAGAACAGGCTCCTGGCCCAAACTCTTTAGGATATATCACTCCACACATAATTTTAAGTGGATTCCCCACTCTTTATTAAAGAGATCTGGGGATCCTGCTGGGAATGCTCCATCCCCACTGGGCTTTCTTGTGATCTGTCACCAAGCCACATGAAGTGGGAACAAGTCTCAGCTTCTGAAACTCTTAACATATAAAATCAATGGCTCCCACAGGCACAAAGGCTGAAAAACTTTTTCAAGTGGTCTGCGCAGCCAAAGGGAACTCCTTTCTTCTCCCAGGAGGAAGTTAATCCTTTTTCTGAAGCTTTGAGCAGATAACATTTCAAAGAACTGGATAAACTGAGTCACAGCGGGCCGTGGGCTTTCATGGAGTAATGGGGAAGCTGCAGACTGGCAAAAGGTAGAAGAGTTCACTGATTATTTCTGGTACCATTTCAGAAAGGCACTTCACATAATTGTATTAGTGTGATGAAACGAAATCCATCTGAATACTGAGAAGAATGTGGGAAAAATCCCCATCCCCCTGGGATAAACACTTTAATATTAGCAGGTTGAGAGCCAAGAGTTTCTGAACTATCTCAGCCATCCTGATGTTCATTTCCCAGTGAATTCTTTGGGATATCAAACAAATCTGAAAAGAACAGAGGAGAAATACGACTGAACTAACATTCGAATGGGCAAATGGGATGACACAGAAAAATATAATCTCATTTTCATGATAGGAGTTCCAGAAAAATGCAGCTGAAGAGCCTGCACTAGTTCTGCTGATAAATAAATGAAAGACAGGTTTATATTTAATACCAGTCAACAAGATTTTGTGGGGCAAACAGTTCTACTCAGCTAATCTCCTTTTCACTAGGCTGGGCAGATTTGGAAATGAACAGAAAAGGTAACAGCAAAAATGCCACCCTGCAAAAGCTTTTGATTTCTTTGGTGATTTTACAACAAAATAACATCGCACCCCCTCTAAAAATACCAGTGAGGAGTCATCACTCACAGCCAGATTCTGCAGCTTTTTGTGCTGGAATGTGAGGAGAGGGATTGTAAGCTCCCTGCTCCTCCACACACCCATCAACAGTGCAGGAGGAAATGTAGCATTGCTAAAAAACTGACACAGAATTTTGCAAGGTGGCTGAAAATGAATGGAAACGTGGAGTTGTACTGAGATGCAAAACCCTGAAAGTTGTGATGGCGACAACAGACTGGCAAACACAGGATCCACTTTTGTTTTCAGGGTGCTGAGAACCTGGAGGGGAGTTATATAAATAATTTGAAGGCACGTGATCTACAGAGGGAGAATAAAAAAGCTCTGGGTGTTAACTTAGGGAAAAGAAGATTGAGACGGGGTGTGATTATGGTGCCTATTATTGAAGAAGCCAAAGCACCAGGCATGCAAGGGGCCCTCTAATTACCCATAATTAGGCAGAGTGAGAACCTGCCTGAAAATGAGAAGACTCCACATTTAAATGAGAAATGAGGCACCTGTTTTTAGCAAACACCACCGAGGCGTGGTGGAATTAAACCTCTGCTGATGTCTTGACTCCAAGATTGTGCTGTTTGAAATGAGGCTTCGTGCCCAGGCAGAAACTGCTCAGCACAGGAGTGACTGGAAAAAAGCATCACTGGGCTGTGCTGCAGTCCTAACATTAACCAGGAGCTTTTGGAAGTTGCTCAAATCCTCTGATTTTCTTGATATCTTTATCTTAACCTCAGAAATTAAATGCTTCTTGCATCGATCATAACAGTGGAGCAAATGCAAGGCAATGCCCCACAGCTTGTTCCTTTACTGTTTGCAAAGGACTTACACAATGGGACCACAATTTAGAGAGCTGAAATTATTCCCAGAGAAGCAAAGTGTGCTTTTGAGAGAAAAAAATCCCTCAGAGACAGCATTTTTCTGATAACAACCCAACAGACTGTGATTAAAACAATATTAAACTACTGCTTCCCAGCTCCAGCCAGGATAAGGGAGCTGGGTGGGGATGGAAAGGTCTGGAAGACATGGGAGGTCTATTTTGGTTCTTTTGTTTTTCTGAGAAAGAAAGGATCTCACCAAGATGTCTGCAAAACCCAGTGTGCAAGTTTGAGAACCTTAAAATTACAACGCAACACCCCAGATTTGTGTGAAAAAGTCCATTTTAAGTGCTGTGCTTGCCGAAGTAAAAGTTCAGAGGAAATAAGAATGGTGAATTCAGGATCTGTGATGGACAGAGCCCCCTGGTAATCAGTTATGAGTTAAAAATTCCCATAAAGCCCCCACTAAAGGGGAAGTGGGACATTTCCCTACCATCAGCTGAGCGTGTCCGTTCTGAAATGACCCCCCTGAGTCTCCATTCCCTTCCTCCTGACGATCCACAACCCGGCACTTGACAGCATCCTGGACCTGCAGGAACAGATTGGCAAAGGTCGGAGTCAGACTGACCAAACCCCGTTAAATTCTGCTGAAATCCAAAATAAAAATAGATTTGTTAGATCGAAAGGACACGGACCCTGCTTTAGCAGCAGCCAGGCATTTCTTTCACATGGTTTATGTGTTACATATTTCACACACTGAGGAGCAACTCAGAGGTTTTCCAGCAATCCTGGGTCACTGCCTAGGTCGCTTCTATTTCCTTGATTTATGCAGTCAGGAATAAAAATGTCCTTTATTTTGCAGCTTGCAGTATGTTTACAACGGATGCTCCTGCATTAATCATCGTATTGGTGTCTACAAAGTCTGATTATGATCCTGTAATATAAATCTGATCCCAAACTCACTGAAATAATTGGAAAACAAAAATCTCGGTGACTGCGATGGGAGTTAAATGCAGATTCATATTCATAATGCAATTAGTGGAAGGAGTCTCAGCCAAGCCAGTGGTGTAATTTCATTGATTTCATTGGCCTGACATAAGAAATTAATCTGTTTTACTTAATTTAAAGGAACTGTAAGAAGATAAAATGAATATTGAAAAAAAAAAAAAAGCCCCTTCCTGTCTCTGTTATTAATAGTCTCTCCACTCCGTAGGATGAAAAGAATAAAAGAAACATAAAAGATTCGTCCTTTTCTTCCCTGATATAATTCACCATTTTAAATCTCTACAGGGAGGCTGAAGAGAATTTCCTCAATTCCTTGTCTGATTATTGCTGGCTGCACTTCTAGCTGGAATATTGAGGTGTTCATGCCACCACAGATTTCATCCAGCAAATCTCAGCGCATCTCGCCTCCCTTGAAATCACACAAATAATTTCTTTAATGTGGCATTTTTGGAGGTGGGGTGTGAACACTCCAGAAATGGAGATTTGGGTGGTAAACAAGCAAAGCCTGACGTGTTATCCCATCTCAGGCTGCCCACCAAACTCCACCCTGACTCACCCCTCCTGAAAACATCTCGGTCGTTTCTGTGGTCATCATCTCCCCAAAAGCAAAATTTGTAGGGTTGGAGAAGCTACCAGGCTGGCTGAGCACTTTTCCAGGCGGCTTTTATGGGGAATAATGTTAATTATGTAACAGATAACGACTCCTCCCTCTCACCTCCCTCCTGAGGATGCAGTGGACCATGACGATGACAAATCCCTCCAAGGAGTCGAAGACGGCAAAAAGGATCTGGAAAAGCGCCGAGCGCCGGTCGGTGATGGCCAGGACTGCGGACATCCAGGTGAGAGCCAGCAGGGGCAGGACCACGCAGGAGCTCCAGAGGGATGCCCTGTCAAGGGAGAGGGAAAGAGAGCTCAGCTCCACCTCACCCGCTTCCAGCCGGGGCTCTAACTCAGCCTCCCGACCCCAGCGGGCCGCAGAGGATTTCTCCAGCCAACATCTCCCTGTGGGAGACCCTTCCTGAGCCCCTCTCCCAGGGGAGCAGGAGGGGGATTTGCACACTCACACTACCCAAACAAGGCGGGGACAACTTCCCAAAGGTGCAGTCATGCATAAAACCGGAGGTGGGGAGGAAGGATGCGGATCCCTCCCTCCCTCTCCAAGCCCTTCCCGCTCTGCCCCTAATCCACCGTGGCCTTTCCCAAGGGAAGGAGACAAAATACAATCACTGCAGGTTGCCAAGGGGAGGGGAACAGTTGCAGCAGAGACTGGTCTGTCACGATGGCTGTCGGTACTCAGGTCACAGACACTCGGACTTCCACAGCACATGGAAGACACCAACACTGGGACGTGTCACGCGTTCGAGTGACTCAAACGGACAGGCAGAGAGCTGATGTGCAGACTGAGAGATTTGTATTTCTCCTCTCATCTACGGCTGATGGTCCCCATGACACTGAGGACTAAAACCTGACCTCATTTCCCTGTGGTCAGAGAATTTTCAGCTTTCTTGTGCGATCTCCCCAGATGGTGCTTTGTTAAAAAAAGCGTTTTTGTTCCATGTTTGGCAATTCTGCTAAGTTTATTCCTGTGTGGATATTAACTTGAGATTCAAGCCACATCTCCATTCACAAGACAGAAAACAGGACAAAACCAGTTTTCTGTGATGCTGCCCCAGGAATCTCCACTTTAGCTGTGAATGATGGCCCTGCAAATGGGAAAGCAACTCTATTCCCAAGGACTCTGTAGGCATCCATCTCTCCAACCAAAAAAAAGATCCCAAACAATTTTAACAGCTGACTAGGGAGATTTTAAGCTTTCACTCATCCCATCTATTTGGCATCAAGAATAAGAGGAGAATTTCTCTGTGGGCTTTTACCTAACAAACCAGAGAAGGCCTTGAATAACAAGTGGAGCTACAAGAAATCCTCCAGATACAAACAAATACAGGCAGGACAAGAAATTACAGGACAGATACCATGAAACACGTTTTGCAGTACTTACATGGGACTTGCTCACCATTTCCTGATCTATGACCAAAGGTTTAATGTTTACTTGCTGGTTACCCCACAGACCTCAGTGAGAGCATTCCCTGACAAAGCTGGAGCTTGGATACAGGTTTGGACATCAGGATAGAACGCCCTGGCTTCCTTAAGGGTTTCTCAAGGATTGTTACATCAGTTCTGCAATGACCACACACTGAAGTGACAGTTTATTTTTATAGTCAGAATGAGACCCTGTTTGCAAATATTCCTACAGCTCGTCCACACTCGGATCTGCTCCTTCATGGTATTATTAGGGAATTTAATTTACCTAAGGGAGCAGGGAATTGGAATTGTTTTCCTTTTTAATTAGAACAAGCATTATGAGACCTCTGTGTAAGGTAATGGCCATGACATAATCTGATACCTCGTAATTTGATCTTGGAGGGCAAATCCTGTTCTTTAATGCCCAATATGAACTGTGACTTCAAAACATCATAAAATAACCAAAAAACCAGCAGACAGCCCTCAACCAAACAACTCCTAAAGAGAAATTAGTTATTCCAGTTCTCTGAAATTTGTCTCATTACACTGAAACCTCTCTTTCCTGTCATTTGTGGTGGTGCCTTCATAAATCTGGCTAAACAGCAGATGCAGGAAAGAAAAAAAAAAAATCAGAGAGGCAGAAAAGTTGAATGTAAAGATAAGATTTGGCTGATAAGGAACCTCTCCAGATGTGTCTTCCATGCAAGCATCAGCCAACACAAAATGGCTGAGTAGATGAAATAATTCCAGCAGCAAGGAGAAACCATAAAATTCAATAAAAGCTGCCGGAAAAGGTCTGTAAGAGACAACTCTGCTTCCTGGAATTATCTGGTTTTCCACAACACTCTAAGTACACCCATTCTGTGGATGTTGCTGCCACAGGAAACCTCACAATGGGTCTGACCCAAACATCTAAATCTGGGTGGGTTTTCCATCCCTGAAAAGAAGTGCAGACTCAAAATGACCTGGATCCAGATTCAAGATTTAGATGTGGATTTGGGGTTGTGAGAGATGCTGTTGAGAAGGTAAGTTATATGTAAATTATGTTTGTCTTCAGTAAATGGCATTGTTGGGTTGATTTGCTCTGCTCTTCCAACCTGATGATGAAAACATCATCTGCCCTTGCAGCTCAGCTGCTGACCACACAGCCAGCTGGATCAAATCAGGATTTTCCCAAGTTGTGCTGACTTACACCAGCTCAGAGTTCTGCTCTCTTTGTGATTCACCTTCCAGATGCCTTCTCAACAGCATTCATCCCTTACAAAATTGATGGAAATTCTCCTTGCTACTTAAATGCATCATCTTTATTCTCAGGCAGCAGGTGGCAACAGGTCACAGGAAATGGAACTCACTCTAATTTCACTTGCAGGGCTCTGCTTAGATTTTTAAAATATTAAACTCCAAATTTAAAGCTCCATTAAAGAAATCTGGTAAAGACTGAAATTTCGGGTGGAATCTCACAGGAAGACAAGAGGGTTTTCTGTGACTGCCCTTAATTCTACTTGCTGTGAGCTGAATTCATAGCAAGACTCATTCTTCTACCACCTTCACACCTGTCCCTTTTTTTAGGAGGCACAGTGAATCCCAGATCTCAGAATTACTTGTAGGACCTAAGAAATATCACATTAGGGTGCTTATCATGAGGTCTGATATGAAATGATCAATTGTTATACAACATTGTGACCACCTAATGGCTTTTCATGGATTAGCCATGATCAATAAATCCATGTTTTTTATTGCTTAGGACAAAGGAATTAGCTGGCAGATCCTCTGATTTATCCCATTTATGACAGCCCTCAGGACAAGTGACAGCAGCATCCCAGCTGAGGTTGGAACAGACCTCTAAGATCGGGTCCAAATCTTTTCCCAGCACTGCAAATCCCAGCACTAAACCATGTCCCCAAGTGCCACATTTACACAGCTTTTCAATCCTCTCAGGGATGAGGACGCCACCATTTCCCTGGACAGCCTGTGCCAAAGCTTGATCATCTTTTCAGCGAATAAATTTTCCCCAATACCCAACCTGAACCTTCCCTGGCACAATCTGAGGCCATTTCCCTTCGTTCTGTCACTTGGTAGGAGAAGAGACCAACCCCAACCTGGCTCTAATTTCCCTTCAGGCAGTGATAAGGTCCTTCCAACCCTCCTGTTCTCCAGGATAAACCATCCCAGCTCCCTCAGCCACTCCTCATGTGCTCTAAAACATGAGATCTACCAAGGGAAACGCTCAAACTCATGAAAGCACACACCAGACCCTGCCCTGGCAGCAAGGATTTGGCCAAAAATGAGAAAATCTATCTGTGGTTTTGTCCTTTACGTAGCTGGAAGCATGGAGAGTCTTTGTCTTTGCAAAAGAAGCAGAATAAATGGATTGCACTCAGAGGAAAGCAATGGAAAGAGCAAAAAGAATGGGTCTGGAGATAAAGATCTGCATGAAGAAAGATGAAGAGTCCTGCACTCTGAGAAAATGCAAGTGCAGGGGGACACACAGAACATGCCAATAAAGATGTAAAGGGCCATTAGAAAGGGCAAAGTGATCAATTCTTTTCATTACTCAACCCCAACAGAGCAGCAGCAACTTAAGTTAAAGAAGCAGCAGAAGGAAAAAATCACTTTATAATTCAAAACCAGCTCCTGGAGAGGAGCTCTGAAAAGGGAATTGGTCGCTGGGTTCAGCACATAATGGATGGCTCCTTACACACCAGTGGCTCTGCTGCAGGAAAATCACAGTACAGGGATGTGTTTTATTTATTCTCTTGTGCTTCTCTGCTCCTCTGACTTGTATTCACAGAGTTACAGAATCATGGAACGGTTTGGGCTGGAAGGGAACTTAAAAATCATCTAATTCCACCCCACTGCATGAGCAGAGACACTTTACACTTTTCACTAAGCTGCTCACAGCTCCATGCAACCTGGCTTTAAACACTTTTTAAACACTTAAAAACTGTTCCTCCCAAAAACAAGAGTGTTGTCCCAATTTCAGGGACATTTCCAGAGCAAATTCCTGTAACTCAATGACCATAAAACCAAGATAGGAAATCTGTAACTAGAAAAGAGGGGAAACTCTGCTTGCTCTTGCCATGCACAGGCAAAAAAGAAACATCTGCTGTGATTTCTATTTTCCCTTAAAAGATGATTCTACTCCCAATATAAATAATGTAATATAAATAATAAAACTAGGGGAACAGGAAATCAAATGCCTCTAAACTGCCCTGAGCAGCCTGGTCTGGTGGGAAGTGTTCATAGAGGGGGTTTGGAAAGAAATGAACTTTAGGGTTCCTCCCAATCCAAACCATTCTGTGATGGTTTTATGACACATGAGACAGGCAGGTGATGAGGCAGCTGTCACCTGATTGCTTAATTATTCACCTTTAATTAAGGAAGGTGTTCTCTGAGAGTCCAGCAAGGACTTGCAGGATCCAGATAATATCCTCAGGTAGGGACAGGATTTCAAATTCCTTGAACCATGAGGACAATGCTCTCCTGAGGAATGGTCTCCTGCCTAGAGCAGCCATGCATGGAAGCACTGACTCACATTAATTCTGGAATTACAATACAGGCAGGAAATTTGGCATCCAAGACTTCCTAAAAGGATATTGAGCCAAAAAAAGGGCAAAACCCTTAGATGGGAGATTTAACATGTGAATTCCCAAGGATTTAAGAGGAATGATGATGATAAGGGTCATGAGAAACCCCTGATATTGGCTCTTGGGTGAGGTGCCTGGAAAAATAGACTGTACCAGGGTTTTAGTCTTGAGCCAGTTCCTTCCCATTGAGAGTCCAGATTTCCAGTGAGCTGCTTGGCAAGAACTCAAAAACCATGGAATGGTTTGAGCTGGAAGGAACTTTAAAGATCATTTAGCTTCAACCCCCTGCATGGGCAGGGACACCTTCCACTAGACCAGAGTGCTCAGAGCTCTGTCCAACCTGAACTTGGACACTTTCAGGGATGGGACAACAACTTCCATCCATCCATCCATCCATCCATCCATCCATCCATCATCCATTCATCCATCTCTCAGCACTTCCTGGTATCTGCAGTGGATTCCCTTGTTCACAGCAAATACCAAAAAAAGCCAAGCCCCTGAGACACGTTTTCCATCCCAGATAAAATAATTTTCACAGGTAGCAAAGACAAATTAATTACAAGGCCAACATTTTGCAGGCTGAGGGTGCCCTACAGGCAGCAATAAAAGGGAGGAAATGTGGGAACAATGAGGTTTTCCAATGGCAAAACCTGCCCAGAATCTTCTTCAGCCTAAAGGGAAGGATTTATTCAACCCACATCTGTCAAGTCCAGCTAACCCCTATCAGGTCACAGACATCCAAAGATTTCCATTTATCACTCCCCCAGTCAAGAAATTGCACAATTTCCAGTTCTTATTTTTCCTTCCTGTCACTATTCTCTCCCATCAGTTCACTCTGTTTTCCCCCCTTTACAAATCCCCTTCTCTGACCACACATCTCAGCACAAAGATTTCCAAAAGCCAAGAAAAAGGGTCTAAAAGGGTCTCACTCCATGCTACCCCAGAAACACAAACCTCTGGAACCTATGGGAGGGAAGCTGGGGAGGGAATGAGCAACCCCAGCAGCACCTCAGGAACACCCTGAGGTGCTCTGCACTAAAAAATTATGGCTCATTGCAGGCCATGGAGGAGCCAGGAATCCTCATGGCATTTAATCCACATTTCAAGACTCCAAAACTGAACGGCAAAGCTGCTGCAGGGTCTGGGAGGAGGAAGCCCAGCTGAAGGGTGGCAGAGGCACAAAGCATAATCAGAGTTTTGCCTTTCTGGCAACCTCTTTTACAAGAAATTTGGAGGAGGAAAACCAGAACAGTTCAGCTGCAGGATGAAGTGGATCACAAGGGGAAATGAGTGAACTTATTTGTGTATTCCTCAGTGTTCCCTTTGCAAGGATAAGAGCACGGGACACCTGAGGACAAACAACAAAACTGGATGCTGTCATCTGAGGTACCCAATCTGCTGGGAAACAAAACGCAAGAACTCTCCAATTTCTATCAATCCACTTAAATTAGAGAAGCAGGATGAATAGGAGATCTGGCTTTCATATCCCTTTCTTCTCCTGATTTGGAGATGAATCAGAATTTGTGATTTATCGCAGACCAATGTCAGACGCTATTGGAGAGGGACTTGAGACTGTTTAACTTTTAAAATTAATTTACTATGAACAGAAAGCCTCTCCTATTTAAGAGTCTAATTTATTAATAGTAAATCTTCTGCTGGTTTAACGTTGCTCTGCAGTTACAGGAATCCAAAGAGCAGCGAGCTGCTCATTCCAGACTTGTGGTACACGTCTGGACCGATTCCATCTCACCACCTCAGCTGGGCACTGCTGCAAAAGGTGAGTAAACGACCTTAGAAATGAAAAATAAATCAAATTTTGTTCATTTCTTAATTTCATGAGAAAACCACAGAATCATAAAACGGTTTGGGTTAGAGGGGGCCTTAAAGAATCTCTCATGGACACCTTCCAGGTGCTCTTGAGCTGATTTTCTTTTATCTTTCTACATTTTGAGGTCTGGCACTCGGCTGCCTCTTTTAGTTTAGTTTAATTAAAGGTAGGAATTTTCAAACTGCAAATGATCTGAGACTGTTTCCCTCACACATTTTGCATGTACTAATTTAGACATCAAAACCAAAGTGTATCATCACTTGGATGTGATACAGATAATAGAATTTCCAAAAGGGAAGGAAGAAAGACAAAGCTTCCCTCAGCTTCCCTCAACACTCTCCCTCCAACCTTAACCTTTGGGAAAAAAAGCCAACCACATAAATAGCAACAATTTCTCCAGCAGAACAAAGCTCTGTTTTGTTTTGTTTTGTTTTTTTTGTGGGATTTTTTTGTTTTGTTTTGTTTTTTTAAAGCTAACTCCAGCAGCATCTAAGAAGAGATTTAACAGCATTTGACTTTTGTAACTCAGAGCTATGAAACGCTTTAAGATTTTGAGAATTAATTCCAAGTGCTTTCAGGGGTCCAAAAGAGGCAGTCAACACTTATCAAATCAGACCTGCAGGCCTAGGAGGTATTAAACTTAACTTCAGCATTTCATAAGAGGAGAAAAATCCCACTCAGGAATGATTCACCAACTCACTGAAAGCACACTCAGTGCTCTGCAGCCTCTGGAGGAAAACACTCAAGCAGGTGCTCTAGTGGTTGACAAAGCTGGATTTTGGAGCCCCTGTCTACCAGCAGAATTACTGGGAATCCCAGCTTTAAGTCTGGAACTCCAAAAATGGGGCGTTAAACAAATTAAACACGGCTTGCAACAAATGCAGAGTCCCTTTGTCTTCCATGGGCTGCTCACATGCTTAAATCTTAAATCTAGGCATGTCAAAAAGCGCTTTTCAGGATCCATCAGCTCCAGGGGTGCTGCAGGAGCCCTGCTCTACTCATGGCCCACAGAATGAGGTCGGGGAGAGCTGGGGGATGTCAGGGAGGTGGGGCAGGGACACGGGGAGAGAAAACAAACACGGGGCTGGTGAGTGCAGGGAAATGGAAGAGGGAAATAAAAAAAGGAACTGAAAAGCGAAAATCGAAACAAAAAGGAAAAAAAAATTAAACAAACAAAAAAAAAAGAAAGTGGAAAGAAAGAAAGAAAGAAAAGAAGTTGAAATTAGAGGAACTAACATGGCGTTACTGGTGGCTGTGGCCGAAACTTCAGCAGAAGAAACTACTCCACACTTGGAACATTTGAGCGTCATGCCGTAAAGGGGCACTGCCATCTGACTGCAATTAAAACCAAAAGACTGAAACAAAACAAAACACTTCGCTCATGAGCACAAACGTCGAAAGGAAAGGGAAAGAGAAGCCAAAAAGAAAGGAAGGAGTAAAGGGAACCAACCAACCATACCCAGTTTTGGGAAGAGAAATGAAAGACAGGCAGGAATTAAAACTCTCTCATCTGTACCACTCCAGATGCGGGGAACGGGGGCAAATGGACAACTCAGAGACTTGGTGGTGCTGCTGGAGAGGGTGGAACTGTGTTGGTGAAAGTCTTGCCAGATTCAGGGTGTCTCTCTCTGGCACCCACGGAAGAGAAGCCAGTACTGCTCTCCCAGTCTCCACCTCCTTCTTGGAGTTTGGGTTTTTTATTTTGTTTTCTTTCTTTTTTGTTTTGTTTTGGTGTTTTGGTTTTTTTTTTTTTGAGAAATTGCTCTTTTCCCTTCTGGCCTTTTTGCTCCAAAACAAAAAAGGTGGCAGGGTTGTGCAGTAGAAGGCAAGAAGTAGGGCTGTGGGGGCTGTGTTTGGTTATCTTCTGTCTTAAAGCAATGCAAGGGATGTCACTCATTTTCTCTGACTGGCAGCTGGTGAGACCAGGACAGAGGCCACTCTTCGGCTGCTTCATCCCTGATGAAGGATAGGACTCAAATTTTTCAAGTCCTGAAGTTAATCCTGAGTTTGGGTGTTCCCAGACCCCCAATCTGCCCTGAAAGGAGCCTGCCTGGCTGCCTGCTCCTGACATTTCTTCTCTCAGATCCTGTTCTGGAGCTGAAAACATCTTCAGGATGAACCCTGAGAATTATCCCCACCTGCTGCTCCCGCTTTTTTTTGGATGGGACCAACCAGTGAGGGCTGCTGGTATGAGGGGATCTGCTAAAGCTCATCCTTGGGACTTCCAGCAGCTGCTGTGTGGGAATTCCCTCATTCAGCTCTCCTCCAGCAGCCCAGAAGCCACATTAGCTTTGGCACTGGCCCTGTTTCCTCCCAGAATTTATTGGTTGTGTGCTCTCCCTGGTCTGCACAGATCCACACCCACAGCAGATCTGGCCTGGAGAAGGGGAAGGAGTCTGCAAAACATCCCCCAGAGCCTCCTGCTGTGCCTGGCATCAGGGAAGACAGGACAGCACTGCCAGAGCACGGCAGGTCTGTCATCCCTGGGGCACTCGGGGGATGCTGCTGAGGGAGGTTTGCCCCAACCAGGAGGGGTTTTATGGCCCTGGGAGAGAGGTCAGAGCCCTACACAGAGCATTTCTTAGCTTTGGTGGCTCTCTGTTCAGTCTCACTGCAAAAAGACATCCTGATGAGCACCAACACAGCAGCACAGTGGCCCCTTTCAGGTAGTTATTGATTGGTCTTTTCGTTAATTGCAGTGACATAAGTCATCATTCCCATCCAGAATAATGACTAGAGCATCCCACAGAAGCTTTCAGACACAGAGGAAATTAGCTCCAGTGTCCACAGGTAAATATCTTCCAGGGAGGATGGTGTAAATCCTGTGAGGACAATGGCTGAACCAAAGAGAAAGTGGGTCTGGAGAGGCATTAGGTGCACGACCCTTAAAAAAAAACAAAACAAAAAAACCCCAAAAAAACCCAGCTTATCCCCAAATCTATAAGCCACAAAGAACAGATAAGCAGAGAGACAGAGAGAGGCAGAGATAGGCAGCAAAAAGAAAAAAAAGTAGATTGACTTGAGGAATTTGATGGGAAACTGTACCAGAAAAAACATGAATGACACTGAATCACAGAGCACTGGCTGAAAGACCACTGTGAACACACAACTCTAGCTGCTGTTGGGTGTGTTTATGCAGAAAGCTGCAAGCAGTGGGCACAGATGTGGGCACATTTATCTCCTAATTCGTTCTGGTTGGGGGCATGAGGTTGTTAATATATTGAATTTCCGTAGCAGGTTTAGATTGGCGCCTGTGCATATGAAAGGGTAGCTAATTCAATAACCACAGTGAATAATGCCTTCATTTAATTCAGCTTTCTCTGCTTCCCAAACATCCACAAACAGCTCAGGGGCTCATCTGGTGTGTCCACTGGAGCCTGGGCTTTGCTGCCTTTTGTTGCTTTCCACCATCCACAGCCCAAAGAGCAGGAGCGCTGCTTCCAGCAGGAACCATTCCCAGAGGAAGGGCAATCCCAATCCCTTCCTGTCTTTCTGGAGTTATTACTTTCCTAATCACTCTCTCCCCTCCGTGCTCTGACAACCCAGCTCTGTTCCACCCCATCAGGACACCTGCACAGAGATTATTTCACACAAGGTTTTGGGGCAAACTCTTCTTGGGCGGTTTCTGTGATCAACAGAGATAAAAGAAGAGATTCTCTAAGGGGGGACAAGGCTCCTGTCTCTCCCCAGGAGTGGCAGAGGAAACTCAGAGAGATTAAACTCAGCTAAAATTAGCCCTGGTGAATATCCCTTATGGTCTCATTCTTCCTCCCTGTCTGTGTGAACACAGAAATGCTTCTGGAGTAAACGCTGGCTGCATACATTTAAAATTCATTTTAAAGGCTCATGACATTAAAATATTCATTTTTTTTGCTAGCAATCCTTTCAAGAGAGTGCAAACCCTGGTGGTGGAGTTGGCCACCAACAGAGACTCTTTTGCTCCATTCCCAGACACATTTTGGGGCAGCTGTGGCCTTTCTCCAGCTCTCCAGGTATTCACACCCCCTTCTCTACAGCCTGGCTTTGTGATCCACCTATAAAATCACTGCCCTTAGAAAATCTGACAGATGTGACAACAATAACCACAGTTATTTTCACTGCTAAGTACAGGGCAGAATTCCTCTGTCTCAGGTATTATTTCATGAGAAATGTCGGCAATGATGAATTTGTGACAGCCAATCTGTGGAGTGTGTGCTGGGCTCCTCTTAATATCCAACAGCTCCTTTTTTCCCTATTTTTGGGGTTGTTTTTTACACCCTTTTTAAAAATTGTTTTTGCAACACTGAACCATACTTCTTGCCTCTGCTAAAGGAAACACAACACTTCTTTAGACCATCTCCTCAGGTCCAAACACCTCCAAGGCCGTTACGTGTTCTGATTTTCTTCAGATCTACCTTCCAACACGGTTCCCAAGCCCAGGCCAGAAGCAGAGAACTAAAGGGAAAGGGGCACCAGGGCTCTCAAAAGTGCTCCCACACTCTCAGCAGGGGCACTTGGGAAGGGAGAACAAAACCATTGAGCACAGATAAGGCTTAAAAGTGCTGCACACACACACACGGACACGAAAGAAGGGGAGGGGGAAAAGAGAAAAGAAAGAAAAAAACAAAGAACATCAGAAAAACGACTTTTTGTTTTTGTTGTGGTTTTTGTTTTTGTTTTGTTGCCTCGCAGGTTTTTGTTTTTAAAGCCCAGCTCTGAGTGTGATCAATAACCAGCTGCTGTGCATTAAATAAGGTCACCCCGTGTGCAGCCTGGATTAGAGGGAGGGACTGAGAGGCAGCAGCTCGCTGCTTTGCTAATCCAATAAACCATTTATTGCAGCGCTGACTTTCAAGTGCAATTACCCTGCCCCAGACCCTGCCTTGCAGCCTGGGTGTTCTCCTGAGTTCTCTCTTTGTCAAGATGGCATCATCCAGAATGAAGCACTTGCTTGTTAGCAGCTGCTCAAAGCAAGGCACCAAGGTCACTTCTTCCCGTATTTTTCAGCCCAGCAGCAGCTGATACTTCTGATCATCCAAATTTCCTCCTGTTTTACGGCCATGGAATGGCTCAGGCACTGAAAATCCCCTCTGCTGCACCCAGGGACCCCAAGGCTCGGCCATGTCAGCACTGCTGGTAAACCATGAGCCTAAAGAAGTCCCTGTGCTTCTCATAAAATCATTCAGGTTGGAAAAGACTTCCCAAGATCGAATGCAACCTTTGACCAAACTCCTCCATGGCCACTAAATTCTACCACAAAGTGCCAGGTCCACTCATTTTTGGAGCACTTCCAGGGATGGTGACACCACCACTTCCCCAGGCAGCCTGTTCCAAAGCCTGGTCATCCTTTCAGGGATTAAATTTTTCCAAATATCCAACCTGGACCTCCCCTGGTGCAGCTTGAGGCCATTTCCCCTTGTTCTGTCACTTGTTACCTGGCAGAAGAT
Source organism: Thryothorus ludovicianus (assembly GCA_013397245.1). Lineage (NCBI taxonomy): Eukaryota > Metazoa > Chordata > Aves > Passeriformes > Certhiidae > Thryothorus > Thryothorus ludovicianus. The sequence goes on along the minus strand of VZTB01005905.1, from coordinate 421,082 downwards.
TCTGACCCTCACCTCACCACACCACTCCCTATTTCAGGGAGCTGGAGAGAGTGAGGAGGTTTCACCTGAGCCTCCCCAGCTGCCTCAGCTGCTCCTGGTGCTCCAGACCCTTCCCCAGCTCTGTTCCCTTCTCTGGATACACTCCAGACCCTCAAGGTACTTCCTGGAGTGAGGGGACCAAAACTGACACAAGGTTTGAGGTGCTGAGCAATAATTTGCCTCTACCCTGGGTTTTGCCTCCACCACTCAATCAAAAACCACTTTCACTCCTACTACTCAATAGAGCAGTGTCAGGAATATTGAACCTCATCTCTGTTATCCACCCCTGCCCTCTGAGATTCAGGGGGGACCCCTTCTCCTTCCACTTTCACAGACAGGATATATCCATGTATCCTCTGCTTTCCCCACCAGCCTCAAAAGGTTTCAAACTCTGCCTCCATGCAGAGGAACCAGAACAGCTCTCGCTCTCCTCATTTCTTTGTAAACAACTTCTTCCTTCCAGAACACAGCTGTTAACCGCAGTGATAAATCAAATTCCTGCAGTGGACAATTGGGAGCAGAGATCTCTGCCTTTCCCAGCAGCAGGTAAGGACAGAGCTTCTCTGATTGCAACAACGAGCCAAGAAAGGCAGAGGAAAATAACAGCCAGGCTGACCCGGGCATCTGATGAGACTCAGAGTGTCAGCCTGCCATTTCTGTCCCTCGCCCAGAGCAGAGCACAGCTCAGGGATAAATCTGAGCAGGCAGGAGGCTCATTCCTAGAAATGCAGAGGAGAGGGGCTCTCATCCTGCTGGGGATGTTGGCAATGGCAAAACAGCCACTGCCAAAAGTTTGGGAGTAACCCAGGAGAGAGCTCTGCCCGGGAGCTGCTGCCCCAGCCCAACCCCTGGGAGACACCAGGGAGGGGGAGAATGCAGAATCAACTCTTGAATTTATACTCCAAAGGAAACCAGGCAACACAAATCCTGTGGCTTCAGGAACGGAGGCTGTGGAGAAGACAAGGAACCTCAGGTGGCAGCAGAATTTTTCCTCGCAGCAGAAGTTCTTAACTCACCTCTCCTACTGCACCCATCTGCTGCTCTGCTCCCTGCCAGACCTCCAGAACCCCCTCCCTTCCATCACACACCTCTGGTGCCCCTGAGACACCTGCCAGCCTTCAGACACGACCCCTCTGCCACCCAGCTCTCGCCACGTGCCATGCTCAGCAGAGCTGAGTCTCTCCCTGCTGTCTCCAGGAGTTTGTGACAGGAGCCACTCTGCTCTCCCTCATTTCTGGGAGGATGTACCAGCCTGGGCGGGAGCCATTTTAACAAAGAGATGAACTTTCTGCTTCTCGGATTTTTGTGTCCTGCTGCACTGAATGACAGGGCAAAGACATCAAATCAAGTATTTTTTTTCATTCATTTTGTTCAAAATCAAGAGTTGTTCCTGCTTTTTGTTTCCAACTCCAATCTCTTTTTGCATCCCTTGCCTGGTTATTGATCACAACCCTGGGTATTTTTGGTTTTTATTTTCACTCTTTACTTAGATGTATTGATAAGGCATACCCTGCCCGTTCCTTCAGTTTCTTATCTGTTATTCCATCTTTGGATACAAGTTTGTTAAAAACCAGAATGCCAATAACCATGTTCACCTGTCAAAAGAGAAACAACACACAAGTTTTGTTCTCAAGCGTGTCAGGTCAAACTCAGAAGGGTTTCTCCCAAAGCCAGGTCACATCTCTGCAGGCCACCACCCCTTGTGCCCCCTGTCCCCCACCTCCCCCGGCCGTGCATCAGCGAGTTCAGGACAGCAGAATGCAGCTGGCAGCAGATCCAGGAGAATCATTAAGATTGGAAAAGACCCCCCAAGATCATCAAGTCCGACCCCCAACCAGGTCTCCATGAGGCAGGAGAGAATGGGAATTTCTCAGATTGCTGCAGTTTGAACCCCAACACTGCTTGAGGCCCAGCAAGGCAAACTCCAGGCACAACAACAATTTTTTGGGCTAATCCAAATAAGAGAGTGGCCAGTACAGAGAAGAGCAGTGGGTTGGTATTGGCTGCTTCCCAAAGCACCTTCTGGAGTCAGTGCTGCCCCAGCAGCAGCATTAAGAGAACTCAGACAATGTGTCACAGTTCTTTCCTGGTGACACACCACTGCTGCTCTCAAAATAAGGGGTGGAGGGGCACTGGAGCAAATAGAAACATCATCTGCTCTGGTGGGATGTCTTGGGAGATACTGCAGATGGCACAGCATGGAGAATTCCCCCAAAAATGGGTGGGCAATACAATTCCATGCAGTCTGTTTTCCTCAGGGTGAGAACAGGGGTGTCTGTGTCCATCAGACACAAAAATCCACAGTGGAATAAGGGCTGGCCAGAGCTGAGATCCTGCAGAGTGACCCCAAACCCCTCCCTGTGCCTTTCCAACTGCATCCACTGCTGCCAGCTGCATCTGCTTCACAAAGCCCACCCGAACCTTGGCCACACATCAGTGACACACCAGCCCCACCCCCTGCGTGAAAGCACAGCAACTGATGGTGGAAAAAGGTGACATTCTCCTGGTTCTGCTGCCAGTGCAACAGCTGGTGGTGGTAGAAACTTGTGGTCGATGCTGTTTCGCATGTGGGGCTTGCAGGGAAATGTTTTAAGGCCAAACTCAGAGATAAATTCATGTGACTTTACATGTTTGTGAGTTTAGGAGATCCTAAGAGTCCCCTGACCCAAAGGAAGGGATCAAGCCTCTGCCTAATCGCCTAAATCATCCTCAAAACAATGATCAATCTTTCTGCTGGTTTCACCAGCTCACTGCTGTGGGGCCCACAGCTGGGAATCAATGGAAAATCTCAGAAATTGCAGTTATTTTTGTTTGCATCAGCTGCTGGGTCAGTGGAGAGCTGACCCTTTGGTTCACCACGGCATTGATTTAGAGACACAGCACTGGAAAGGCACAGTGACACAGGCAAGGATCAGCAGGAAATCAAAGCCTGGTTATGAGCCTGGAAAGAGAGGGAGCACTTTGAAAGCACTGATCCTCCACTGAGGAGGAGGTGGTGAGTGCAAGAAAGGTTTTTCCTTAAGGTGCAGCCAGGCAGGAGGAAAGGGGGGTAGAAGTGTGGCTGGATCTCTCCTAGGGCTGGCCAAAATGTGCATCCTCATTCCTAAGGAGCAGGGGAGACAACAAGGAACAGCTCTGCACTGGTTTTAATCAATCAATCAATCAATCCAGCAGATTGATCACCAAGATCAACATCTTGCTCTGATCCTGGCTCCACTTCCTTCCTAAGTCAGGGATGCAACATGGATATTCTTCCAATAACATGCAGAGGAGCTTCACTTCTTTATCTCTGAGATCACAGCCAGAAGCAAAGCCTCAGGTCTGAGATTCCTGGAGATAACCATGGCCTGATCCCATCCTCTCATCATTCCAGGAGCCTCCCCCTGCCTTCAGCCTGCACACAGCCATCACCAGGCTGCTCCACGTGAGCACAACTGCTTCCAACAGCTCTGTGCTTAAGGTAGATCGGGATTTTTAAGAATAAAGGTCAAACCTTTATCCTGAAAACCTGCAGCTGTTCTGTGTCAGTGGCCTGACTGTGAGTTATGAACACTGCTGAAGCTGCAGGCCAACCACCTTCGGAGTATTATCAGCTTTTTGAGCTCATCACTTTGCTTGTTCCCATTTATAAAAGGGCTTTCCATGCTTCTTCTCCTTCCCCAAGCTCCTTGGTGTCTCTACCAGGGCAATATTCATTTGTCACTTTGGCCAGGGATGAGTCAGGGAGTCTAAACGAGGCGTGTGGCCCCTCTCTTGGTGCTGATCAGGGCCAGACACCCCCAGAGATGATTCACCAGCTGCAGGAATCACCATTTGCATGTGCTGACCCCGCTGTGAGAAAATCTCATTTCCTCAGCCTGACGTGCGGGAAGACTGAGCTGCCAAACGGAAGCAGGCTCCTGTGTTTTCCTCACACTTTAGAAATGAGGAAAGGAAAAAGAAAAAGGAAAAAGAGCAAAGATCACTTGCCTTGCTGTTGGCACAACACAAGCGAGGTGGTTTGAGGCAGCCCAGTGACACTGGGCACTACCAAAGCTTCCTCCCTCCGAATCACTGTGTCACAACCCCACATGAAAAACCTCAACTCATATCAGTTTTGATTTCTTGCCTAGGAGGGGCCACTGCTGGCTTTTCCCTTTGTCACCGTGATGAAAGGATGGCACCAAGGTGGTTTGATGTGCAGTGACAGCGCTGGGAACAGAGGCAGCCCGAGCTTTTGTGGAGTTATTCTCCTGTAAGCTCCTGCTGCGGGGCATTTCATCCCCCAGGCACCGCACGAAACAAAAGCCTGAACTGAAAAAGGAATTGTGAGTGTCAACAACCCCACTCCTGCGGGACTCTCCAGGGCTCTGGAGCCTCAGAGGGCACACAGCTCCTCCACTGGATAAAACAGTGGGCTGGAGAGAAATTGCAGAGATGTGGGGGGTCAAATGTGGCTTTAAACCCATCGGAAATGCTGCAGCAGGGATTTCCTGGAGGAGCAGCAGCTCTCAGATGCTTTCAGCCCTGAGGGTCCTCATGGCCAGTGAGGCCTCAGCAGCAGGGAGGGAATGTCACCGCGAGTGACTCCTTGAACTCAAATAACAACTGGTCAAGGTTGGTGTTGGGGCTGTGTTGGAGGCAGGGGTGATGGGACAGAAGAACAGACACCCCATGCAGGAGCTGGAGCTTAGGAGTGCCCACTTTAACCCTGCCATCTCTCTGAATTCAAAGAAAACATGACATTTTTAGGGTCATTAGGGACCCCCTCAGCACTGATTTGAAGATTTCAATTTCACCTGCAAACAAGGAAATCTGCTCACATGCACTGGCCTGGGATGGACCAGGAATAAAAGCTGGATGTGAGGGCACAGCCTGGTCTGAAAACCACCAGGAACAGCATTTTCTGGAGGAGTCATTGTCAGAATTTTCCACCATCACCCTGCACTTCCATCCAGACAGAGCAAAACCAAGGTAAAGCATTAATCAGGTGTTAGCATTAACCAGGGGGCTCCAGTGAGGACAGAGGTGAAAGGCTGAGAGCTGAGGCTCGTGATATTTCAGAGCCCAAATTGTTGGCTTTGCTCGTTATTCCTGAAGGAGGAAGCTCTTCCAAACACAAGTGGAAATAAAGAGGGGAATTCTTGGGTTGAAAGAACAAGGAAATTGCTATAAGACAAAGAGGAGAAAAAAAAAAATAAAAATCTTTCAGACAAGCTTAAATACCAAAACGACAGCAGCCGCCGGTCCCACGAAGGCATAGAGGAGTCCCCCCTCCAACGACAGCCAGCAGCTGGAAAATGAAAAGAGAAGAGAAAGTCACCCAGTGGCAAATGTCCCCAACAGGCACATGTTGGCTTCTTCCCTCTGCCTGCAGAGTTCAGCCTGGGAGGTGACATCCCACAGCAAAAAAAAAAAAAAAGAAAGAAAAATTTTTCAGACTTTAAATCAAGCAAGTTTTGCTTCCCATTTCTCCTGAACTTGCATAAAGGCTCCTCTGCCTGGGGACCTGCCCGCAGGATGGCACTTGACAGCAGAATTCGTGAAAAATTAAGGAGAGTGCTCTGTCTCAGACCAGGTCCTGGGAGCAGCTGCAGCATTTTGCTGGCAAGATGATGCTCTTGTCCTACTTTCGTGGGAGAGAGAGTGGAAATTGTGCTCTGCTCACATCCTGACCCCTGTGTCTTCCAGGGGGTTTTGGACATTTTTTCCTTCCCTTTCAGATTGCCTCCATGGGAAATTTAACACCACAGCAGCAAGGTGGGAATTCACAGCATTCCCTGAGTGGAATTCCCAATGGAATAAGCTGAATGTGAGGTGTGTGGTGCCTCTCCTGGAAACCAGCTTGTCCCTTCTCCACATAATCTGAGAAGGACATCTCCCTTCTGCACTGAGCATGTGGAGTTTGGGCTCCTGAACTGCCTGGTGCCTTCTCAAACCAAGGGAGATCTCGTTGGAGACCTCCTGGATTAGGCCCTGGAAGTGTCCAAGGCCAGGCTGGACAAAGCTTGGAGCAGCCTGGGATAGTGGAAGGTGTCCCTGCCATGGCTGGAATGGGATGATATTAAAGGTCCCTTCCAATCCAAACCATTCTCTGAGTCTTTGTTTTCCGGGTTTCACTGAGAAATCAGGAAGGAAACACTTCTTTCCCTGTGGAAGGACGAGCAGAGCACTTGTGAAATCTCCTTCATCCTTGGAGACATTCAAAAACCACCTGGGCACAGCCCTGGGGCAGCCACCTCCAGGTGACCCTGCCTGAGCAGGTGATTTGACCAAAAAACCCTGAGGCTCTGTGACAGCCATGAACATTCACAGCAGCAGCACAGGAGCTGAAATTCCCTTTTTTTTTTGGTTTTTGTTTTTTTTTTATGGGGAATCCAGCAATTCAGGGCATGGAGACACAAATTAAGTGCTCCAGGGCAGGAGAAGATGGGAATTTCCACTGTGTCAGCAGCCCCTGGGAAAGTCTGCACGCTTTGACAGGGCAGAACCCTGGAGAAAATGTGGGATGGAGTAATCCTGTTTCAGCAGGAAACGACCTGTGCACTCACCACAGGAGAAGAGCAGAAAACCACAATGGAGAGGGAACTTTCTCCAAGCTCTTAACTCAGCTCAACCTGCAGTAATTCACTTGCCCTGCCCTCAGCAAGATGCTTTCATCCTGCATCAGGAGTAAACTGATGCTCTCA
>VZTB01005905.1:403355-414355 GCA_013397245.1 Thryothorus ludovicianus | reverse complement strand
AAAAAAAAAAAAAGCCTGGAAATATTTCAGCTTTGTTGATCAGCCTCATATTTTTTTAATTAAAGCTCAGTTACAAAAAAATGTTAATTTTTTTTCATCCCAAAACAAAGACCACTTCTGAAAAGGCACCCCTAAAAAGGGAAGTATTTCAAACTGAGAATAAAAAGTAAGATATTCTGCTTTTCTCCAAGGTCTGAATCTTGTTTATGTCTAAATTAAACCTGTAATGTGCTAATTTAATCAATTCTGATTTCTTCCTGATAGCAAGTTGCTCTGTCACAAGCTGTCTGAGCAGCTGTAATAATAAAATGAATAATCAGCTGAGGAGGGAGGGAGCAAAAACGAAGCTTTGGAGCTCTCTAATGACTGGAGGTCTTGCTAAATGCAGGAGGAGGGCTCCCAAATCCCAGTCCTTGTCCAAACCTTTTTATCCAACGCTCTATCCTGATTTTTGAGATGTTTTTTCTCAATGTCTCTTCCAGCTGGTGGCTCAGATTAAGGAAATCTGACAGTGCTGGGCTGCAATTAGTGGTGAGGACTTGGTGCCAGGAGGGTTCTCGCTCCTGTAGGGTCCCTGGCAGCTCCTGCTCCCCCGGGAGCAGCAGGAATTGTGAAGGTGAGATCACACATCACCAAGCACCGGCCCTGATCCCTCCTGACTGCCTGACCTCCCTGCCACAGCACCTCACCAAAGCACTCCCGAGGCTGCCAGAGGTGCTGCCTGCCAGCAAGGCAAAGGGAAGGGTGAAGGGATGTCCAAGAGACAGAACTGACAGCAAGCCCCAGCCTAGTGCAGATGCTTTTAGCCTCGTGCTAAAGGCACAGAAATATTTGCATTTTGCTAAGAGGATCCCTCGTACTTTCCAAGGAATCTCGTCGGTGATTTTTTTTTAAATAAAATTATCACTGGAAGCGGGGAAGTGAATGGTTTAACAATTCCTCAGCAGTGTTTCCTCAACTGACAGCAGCTCTTGTGTTCAGCACAAAAAAAAACAAACCCTTTTTTGTAAACCATCTGATCTCTTTGTGGCTCTGCCACGGCATAGATGAGAGGTGGTGGCTTTTGTCCTGGTCCTGGGAAGGGCTGGCTTCCACTGAGCCCTTTTTCGTTGTCCAGCCCTGCCAGGCACAGCTCTCACCTTAATCCTGTGTAAAATCAGGCAGCACCAACAGAACATTTTGTATAACTGGAATTACAGTCTGGAATCAGGGCTGGCCCACCAGTGTTCATCCAGAGATTAACCCAGAAGCTGCTGAGATACCTGTGGGTCACAAAAGCCCTCATGCAGTGACATTCCAGGACCCCCAGAAATTTGCTGTGTGCAGGCTGTGCTCACAGAAAACTTTAGATGGGCTCTCTTGTGGGGAGGGATGCAAGCTCCCAGCGCCAGTGGCACAACCTCAATTATCCACTTCAAGCTTTAGGAGGCTGTTTGTGAAGCTTTAGAGGTCCAGAGGCAGTCCCTGGAGCGTCAGCTAAAAGCAGAGTTATTACTCAGGCACTCAGCCTAATCTAAGGAGGTGATCAATGCCAGGTCCTTTAGACCTCTGGTACCCCTCAGACTTTCTTTGAGACTGCAAGTGCAGCCTCTACCCTGCCCCAGCATGCTCCAAACAACAGCAAAATGCCCTTTCAAATGCAATTCAGACAAGAGAAAGGAAAAATCCCCTCGTTGGAGTGTCCTGAGTAGTAAAGGTTGAGTGAGTGGCTGCTGGGAATCACCACTCACAGAACAGCACAGACACACTCCAAATCCTGAAGCACATATTCAATTTTTAATCAGAACCTCCCTCTCCCTCCTCAATTTACGACTCAGTGCACACTCTGGCCAGCTAAATGGTAAATAATAAACACACTACAAGCTCCCTAAACTTCCCAGTGGCTCTGATGTCTCTGCATTAGAGCTTGGAGACATGGCCAAGCCTTTGATGGGACAATTCTTGGTGGGACAGACCCTGTCCTGCTGCTCAGTTGCGTTTTCATTGTTAAAGAAAAGCTTCATCCATGGAAAATTAAAAAATCAGGACCAAACTGGGTGAAATCCTGCTGAGGTCCCAGGCTGAACATTCTGATGGAGTTTATTCCACTGGGGTTGGGCCACCTTTGGCACATCCTGAAGATCCAGCAGGACTGGCAGTTCCAGCCTCAAGACACATCACACACTTCACACCCTGCCCCTTCCACCAGCTTTGCCCTGAGAGTCTTTAACACCAAGATTAATTCTGCAATGCTTTCAACAGATGCAGCTGGCCCCAAAATGCCCTGGTGACCATGTCCTGTTAGCTGCATGTCAGGGTTTTTTAACCACTGTGAGTGGGATGAAGAAAAAAAAAAAAATGCTGTTGAGTGTTAAACTCTGTGCTCACCTAAATATGAGAGCCCTGCTTTGATTTAATGTCCAACTCCACCACAGGAGCTCATGCACTGCTCTTGGGACCCAGAAATTGCAGGGTTGGAAGATGCTTTAAAAGGCTCTCTGTGGTTTATGTGGGTTTTTAAAAGTCCCTTGTGGTTTATTGTCACCTCTTGTCCCCTCCTTCCCAGGAGGTGCTGTGATTAAAGCCTTACCCTCCTCCTGCAAGCTGGAAATACTGGGCCTAGAAATTCTGCAGTGCCCACTTGAAACGCTCCATGAGAGCCACTGGAGACAAAGCTGGGCTGAAAGGACCTTGAAGATCACCAGGTTCCATCCCCTGCCATGGACAGGGACACCTTCCACTGTCCCAGGCTGCTCCAAGCCCTGTCCAACCCAGCCTTGGACACTTCCAGGGATCCAGGGGCAGCCACAGCTTCTCTGGGCAGCCTCTGCCAGGGCCTCACCACCCTCACAGGGAACAATTCCTTCCCAACATCCAAGCTAAAGCTCAAGTTCTGGAGTTCAGCTCTGAAATTGCTGCTCTGCAGTGCTGACTTTGCTCTGGAGGAGAGGTAAAACCAAGGGCCTCCCCACACAGCAATGCAGGAGAGCTTTTAAGCCTTTTTGAGCAGGAAATCAGGGCTAAGTGTGAATGCACTCCAGTCTGGCAGGGCGCCCTGCCTGGCTGGACCCACAGCAATGTTTGTTTCATGATTTAAAATGCATAAAAGTGTAAATGTAACTCATCACAGAGATGCTCCATTTTATTCAGCATCAGGGCCTGTGAACTCAGCACTGGGTGCAAAGTGAGCTCTGTTTAACTCTGGCTCTTGGTAAAGCCAATTCCAGCAGGAATTCAGAGAATCACGGAATGGTTTGGGTTGAAAGAGACCTGAAAAATCATCTTGTCCAATCTCCCTGTGTTGGGCAGGGACACCTTCCACTATCCCAGGTTGCTCCAAGTCCTGGACACTTCCAGGCATCCACAGCTTCTCTGGGCAGCCTGTGCCAGGGCCTCCCCACCCTCACAGGGGAAGAATTTCTTCCCAAAATCCAATCCAAACCTATCCTCCTTCAGCTCAAAGCCATTTTCCCTTGTCCTGTCACTACATGCTCTTGGAAAAACTCCCCCCTCCAGCCTTCTTGTATGTCCTTTGAGTACTGGAAGGTACCAAAGTGTGGCATTACAGCAGGATGGCAATGTTGGAAATGTCTGATGGGATCTTTGAGCATGAGAGAAACTGTTGTTCTGCTCATGATTTTGGTGGGATTCACCAGCTTCACCCCACATTGGGAAACATGGGAAAGAGGCAAAATGGAATAGAAAAGGACCCACAAGGATCACTGAAACCAAACTCATCAGATTGGACTTGCTGGGGTGTGAAGGCCCCACCACCACCATTCTGGTGACAAACATCCTGACAGAAGAGCTGGCAGCAGGGGATCCCCTCCCATCCCCTGGCATCCAGCCCTTGGATGCAAGGAGAGACAGAGACTTCAGGGATGAAAGGAATCTGAGGATTGGCAGCAAAAGGAGGAGAGCTGGTGGGGGCAGGCAACCCCTGGGAACGCTGGAAAGCCAGCCCAGCCTCTCGGCCACCTCACTCTGTGACAACTTGAGAGCAAAGCAGGAGCCCAGCAGGTTTTGTCACACGTTGACACCCTCCTGGCTGCAGCCTGCAGGGTGGGAGATGCTGGCACAGTGGTCCAGGGCAGAAAACAGGGAGTGCTTTCCTGCACGTTCCTCCCTTCCCCACCCAGGGACTTTTGTGTGGTCAACATTGACCAAAAATCTCTTAAACAAGTTTTGACACAGCCACAAAGCTTGTTGCATCAATTCCCACTACCCTATAAACAACAAAAAGAAAAAGAAGCAGAAATATCCAGGACCTCCCTCCCATCTCCCTGAGGTTTGTTCATCATGAATTTTTCTTGTGGATGTGCCTGGAGCAAAGTGCCAGAAGCAGCTGACCCAAGGAAAATCCAAAGGGAATTAATTTGGGATCTTGGCGATGTTTCTTCAAACCAGGCTGTGTTTTGTCCTCTCCTGAGTCACACAACAACCACTGGGTCCCTCTCCCCCAGGACACACTGAAGGTGGGACAGCCAATGCATCCTGATGCCAGCAGACTTCAGGAATTCTCTGGATTTGTACTCGAGAAATCCACAATCCTGAGCCCTCTGCCATACAAGAATTTAGGCTGCGAAGCAAACAGAAAACGCTGCTGTGCCGCTTTAACTCTCCCCTGCAATTAAAATGCAAACCCTGGACCATTTGGCCGTGGGTGTGCAGGATGTGGTGGGAATTGAGGGAGAGCAGGAGGCTCCACATGACATTTCCTCAGTGGGACGATCGGAGCCTCATCTGCTGCCGGCCACATCAACAGCTCCACACTCAAACATCGCCCCTGTGGGCTGCAAACCCCTGCCCAGGAAGGCTCTGGAAAATGATGGGACGTAGCCAGAGCAAGAGCCTGACTTACTGCTGCATAAAATATTATCCTTGAACTGCCACTCTGCGTGAAATTTCTAAGGTTTTTCACAACAGAGCAACGAAAATATTTTCTCTTCTTTCCTTTTTCATTTGAAGTTAGACTAATGCTCAGCTCTGAGCGAGCCTAGCCTTGCCTTAATGCATTTATTACCTCTTCTATTATTTCTTTTCTGTTTTCCTTCCCCCATTATGAGCACAAAATTTTCCTAAAGACAAAACCTCTGGAATTTGGAAAACAGGCAAACACAGGCTGCTGTCAAAACCTTGGTTTGAACAAGTCAGGCTCATTCTGCTGCCTAAAACTGAGCTGAGCTATTTTGAAAATGTGGGACCAATCAAGCACAAAAACAGACAAAAAAAAAAAAAAAAAAAAGCTGGTTTTAATTTTTAAACATCCTAAATGTTAAATATTCCACATTTTCCCCCTTAAAAAATATATTAAAAAGCTCTAAGTAAAAGGTATTTAGATCAAAGTGATGTCACAAATACAACAGTTAAACCTAATTAGTCCCTATGGACTTGGTTTTAAAGGAACACACGATCCAGCTTGGTCAGATGATGGATTGAGGAGGCAGAGATGCAGGAATTGTCCTGCACATGGAAATTTAGCTCCCAGCCTGCCTTCTGTGGGTCAGTGACTGACAAAAAGGATGGAGGATAAAATATAGGGAAAAAAGGAATCCTTTACTCACTAGTTCACGGTGCCGTATCCCTTGGCTTTAGTAAATCCCACAGAAATGGCAACCACCAAGGCAGGGAGCCCTATGGAAATGAAACAGGAGGAAATTGGTCATTTAATCACATGTGCAGCCCTTCTCCCACTCAACATTCCCAATTTTTTCCAGAGTTATTCCAGCACCATCCATTTCAGCCTGGCTCTGTGGCAGAGACTGAGCTAAGGACCCTCAGAACTAAAAGCAAGAATTTTAATTACCTCTGTTATTTAAATAAATACCATGAGCTGTAATCAGCTCCCGCCCTGCTGTGGTCTCAGCAGTTGTGGGAGGGTCTTTCAGTAGATTAAGACGAACAAAATTGACTTATTTTATTCTTAGGGATTCATGGTGTCTCTCAAGTTGGAATATTCAACCCAACTCCAAGAACCCAAAGATGAAGAGCTTTGTTAGCACTCAGTGTAGGATGAGCAACCCAGGTTCAAATCTGCCCCAAATGAGACAGAAAAGGAAACTAAAACTGAGTTTCCCTATCCCAAACAGGTTCCCTAAGATCTGTAATGGAGCAGATTCCTCTGAACAACAATGAGGAAGAGTTTCAGGTCTCTTCCAGGATCTATGAAGGTTCAAATTCCAGCTCTCCTCTTTCCCTAAAGAAATGTCTGGAGATCAGCTCATTGCATCAGGTTCATCATCTCTGGAGGCTCCATGTGGCTTTTTGTGGCCCTCCTCCCTGTGGCAGGAGGAATTAAACTGTCTCAACACTGAAGATGGGAAAATCCCATTAAGCATCAGCAGGATCAGTAGCCAGCTGGGATTAGTGCCCCTTGACAAGGCCCTAATCCATGAGCTCCAAAGGTCATAGCAGGTGACTGCAGGAGATGGAAGAAATGTCCAGGCACAGCTTCCAAACACCATTCCTCTGGGAAAAGGGTCCCTCAGCAACACAGATCATCCCAGGGTTGGTTAAAACTGAGGCTCTGCAGCAGCTGGGAGCCACAGGGCCAAGCTGGCTGGAATGTGGAGCATTGGAGGGTTACCCTGCAGGGAAGTGCTTCTCTTCCCATGTGAGATTTCCAAGCACAGTCACATTTCATCAGTCCAAACCCAACAAGCAGTGGGTTTAAAAAGCAGCTCTTTTAATATTCCTAATATTAATAGTATTTCTGTTTCCTTTCCTTTCCTTTCCTTTCCTTTCCTTTCCTTTCCTTTCCTTTCCTTTCCTTTCCTTTCCTTTCCTTTCCTTTCCTTTCCTTTCCTTTCCTTTCCTTTCCTTTCCTTTCCTTTCCTTTCCTCCCTGAACTTCCCTTTCTCCCATTTTTCCCTTTCTCTCTTTCCCTTTTTTCCTTTAATTTTTCCTTTCCATCCCTCTTCTTTCTCATTTTTCCCCTCACTGACTCTTGTTCCTCCCTCTGAAATTCCTTCACACCTCATCTGGACAAATCCTGGCTGCTGCATTCCCCACGGTGCCATCCCACAGGAAGGAACCACACGGGAAAGGACATTTTCAGGAATACAGCTTGGTGCAAGAGACCCTGGGAAGGAGGAAATTTGGCAAAGACTCTGCCAAAAATAGCAACTTGTTCTTCGCAAAGTGCTTCTCTCCGACGTGGTAATTATGCAGAAATCCAGAGTGGGGCTGTGAACTTGGCAGCTCCAGGGACTGGCTCGTTCCAAGGCTGGGTAAAAGCTTCAGTCTGGGCTGGGAATGGGTCTGGACAAGGAGCAGCTGCCACAGGTGGCAGCTATGTTGAGGTAGTTAAGCCAAATAGTGAGAGGTGCAGCCCTGGGAGAGCTGTCAGTGGTCTAAGCAAAGTTAGATGGGGTTAGATTGAAAAAATCCCCACCAAAACCATTAAATTTTAATCTATTTTTTAAAATTATTATTATTATCAAGACATTTATTCCTAACTGGCTGTTCCGTGTACCTGGGGTGGTACAGGCAGTACCAGCAAGGCTTCGGGGGCTTTCTGCACAAAGGAAATTTAGCACTCACAATTCCAAGTAAACCCACCCAAAACCTCTTTCAAAGAGTTTTGTACTTCCAGGCCACAGGAGAATCAGGCCATGTGTTAATCATGTTCCACTAGGGAAGATGTTTGCTAATAATTCCCAAAAGCCATTCTTGTTATAAGCAGCTGAAGACCCACTCAGAGGCTGAGCTACGGCAGCATTAAAAATCCAGCTGTGGAAACTATAACAGGGTCATAAAAATCCTGACAAAAAGTATTTCTTCTTTATTGGGGCTAAATATGATGACTGAGCTGTTCCCAGGGAACAATTTATCTGTCTATTCTAAATCAGAGAATATCCTGAACTGGAAGGATCCACAAGGATCATCAAGTCCAGCTCCTGACCCTGCACAGGATCACCCCAAGGATTAACATCATGAACTCGAGAGCATTGTCCAAGCACGGACAAGAATCATTAATAATAATAATTATTGCTAATGATAATTTAGAAATCGAATTGGAAAACTGTGCATCCAAAAGGAGACCAAAGAAATATAAAATAATCCTCCCTGCTGTTGAAATTCTCTGCAGCTTCAATGAGCTACAGCTGAGAGCAGCTGAGAACTTGGCAAAGACGTCTCGAACGACGGCTTAGAGAAATGCAAATGTGCAAAGAGGGGAAAGGGGGGAGAATCAGCCCATGACAAAGTGAATTGTGCTAATTATTTCAGATTATGCTCTTTAAAACATATTTTCAGCTTCTTTCCTCTTACAAGTGCCATTAATCCCAGCTCTACAGCTGAAGTCTAGCAGGATGCTAAATATCCAAAATTCCCTTGCCGCCTTAATAGGCGAGAGTGTTCTTCATTTCTTGTCCTAACCTACTCCAAATGGTTATTATGCATCATTTATCAGCAGTGCATCCTAGCTCAGAGCTGACTACATTTTACTAGCAGTGCAAATTATGTTTCTACACATGTAGGGGCTTTTTTTTGGTTTGTTTTTTTTTTTAATCTGTACAGACTACAAATGTGAATGTTGCTCATCCAAAATTCCCTTGGCTAACACGCCCATCTGTCCCAGCTTTTACAAATCAAGGGGAAAAAAAAAAAAATCTCTTTTTATTACCTAGGAAAGCTATTAGTCTGTTACATTTGATATCCCTGACGTTGCTGGAGTCACCAAGGAGGTATAAACGTATGCATGAGCACACCCAGGCTCCTGCAGCCCGTGCTCTGCAGGTATTGTGGTTCTGCTCCTGCTGACACGCAAACCCTGGATTTTAATAACACAATTTATTCTCTATTGTAAGCAAAAGCTTAGGAGGGAAAACTTAAAGGGATGAAGGTGCTGCAACGAGGACAGCTCTTGATGTGCCAGAATAAATCACATCAGGGTGCTTGGTAAGCACCAGAAATGTCTTGCCTGGGGTGAATTGTGAGACTTCAGTAGTAAAATGAGACATTAATAGAGCTCAGCCACACTCCTTTCTTTCCTTTGCCTCCTCATTTCTCAGCAACTTTTTGTGCCGCTGCTCGTTTCAAACACACCCTTGTTATCGCTTTGAAAGCCCAGGTTTATGGGTTTGTATTTGTTTTCTACTACAGAATGCATCATTTAAGGCTAATAAATTAAACATACGGCAGAGGCAGAGGGAGAAAAATTAGTTACAAGCATCTGCAGCAGTCTCGCAGTTTATTTGTCTCCGAAAGGCGCTGCTGCCATGGAGACGGGGTTTCAGAGTGTGCTTCACTCCAGGTTGCTCTGCAGAAGCTTAGAACCATCAAATCATTAAGGTCAAAAAGACCTCGAGGATCATCGGGTCCGACTGGGTCCACCACTAAACCATGGCCCTAAATGTCACTTCTTCGTGGGTTTTTGAGCGCTTGCAGGGATGGTGATTCCAACACTTCCCTGGGCAGCCTGTTCCAATGCTTGGCCACCCTTTCAGGGATTAATTTTTTTCTAATATCCCATCTAAACCTCCACTGGTGCAACCGGAGCTGTTTCCTCCTGTTCTATGACTTTTATCTAGGAGCATATCCTGGCCCCCTCAGGTTGCACCCTCCTGTCAGGGAGCTGTAAAGAGTGAGAAGGTCCCTTCTTCCTTTTATCCAGGCTGAGCCCTCCCTCAACTGCTCCTGGTGCTCCAGACCCTTCCCCAGCTCCATTGCCATCTCTGTACATTTTCCAGCACCTCAATGTCTTTCTTGTAGACAGGAGTCCAAAACTGACCCCGCAGTTCGAGATGTGGCCTCAGCAGGGCCCAGCACAGAGGGACAATCTCTGCCCTGGTCCTGTGGCCACAGTGCCGCTGATCCAGGCCAGGATTCCCTGGGCTGGAATCATGTACCAATGGAACACATCCAACACGGAGAGAAGACAGACAGAGAGAGGAAAGTAGAAAGCAAGAAACAGACCCAACCCCAGGAGAAACCACCCCCGGAGCACCCTCTGAAACCTGAACTCGACTCCTCTACTTTCGGATGCACTGGGCTGGAGGTTCAGCTTATGGCCCTCTATTTTTAACCATTTCAGCCCTTCTTGGAACACCTGGGAGGGTTCCAAGGACCCTCTGCCAAGCCTCCTGAGGAGCACCTGCAGCCTGGCCCTTCTGTGCTGCTCAGCCCCCGGATCCTCACCCCATCCGAGACACAAGAAGCGCTTGCGGATGATGCGGTTCCGTAACCGGCCCGTCACGGCCATGTAGGACTGCCAGGCCTCGGTCAGCACCCAGCAGAAAGAGGAGAGGAAGAAGAAGTGCAAGAAAGCCGCCACCAGCGTGCAGATCACCTGGAGAGAGGAGGAAAGGAGGACACGTGAGAGGAGAGCAGGCGGAGAGAGCAGCAGGGAGCAGAGCGGAGGGCGCGGGGAGACAATTCCAAACCGGGCCCTGGAAGGAAAAGTCACGGAGATCAGGACATGGAAATACTGCTTAAGAAGGGGCAGGCTCCTCCACAAGCTTTGACCTAGCAAAGACCAAAGCTTTAAATTTATGTACTACGTGGAAATCAGCTGCTCTTAAGCACAAGTTTTAGGATAAGGCCATGGTTTAACACTTTAGAAGAATTTTGGAGTTATAGAATTGTTTGAGTGGGGTGGAACCTTAAAGATCATTTAACTACAATCCCCCCAAAACACGCAGAGACACCTTCCACTGGAAGTCTGAGCACACATCCCATCCTGGTGCTTTCTTGGCTTCAGCAGGATATATTTAATTTCCAAAACATCCAAACTACTGCCATGATCCTTTCAAGGCGGGGTGGGGGGTGTGTGTGGAGCAGTTAGTAAACAGTGCACTAATCTCAGCTCAAAAGGTTTGCAAAGCACCACGTCCCTGCTGGCAGCCCAGCCATGGAAATGAAATCTGAGGAAGGCAATTTGGATGGTGCCCCTGCCAGAAACACAGGGCTGAGTGAAAGAGTTAAGCCGTGAGAGCTGGGTGGAAACACGGCTGCCAGGGGCTGGGAAAGGACTGCAAACATGAGGGCACAGTTGTCCAAGAGCACATAACTACCAGCAG
>VZTB01005905.1:371920-403344 GCA_013397245.1 Thryothorus ludovicianus | reverse complement strand
AAAAAACAAAAAAAAAAAAAAAAAAAAAAAAAAATAAAAGAAAGAGCCCCCCCCGTAGATTAGAAAGAATTTCATAATGGTGAGCTCTACTACTTGGTGGGGAAATCTCACGAGGGAAATGCAGGCAGCTTAAGCCATTTAAAATTAAACTGGGGAAAGAACTGGCAAATGCATTATGAAGAACAATCCCGGAGTGCCAGGGAGATGGACTGGAAAGCTGACAAGCTCGTCTTTGTTTTAACTCAGCAAGGCCAAATCTTTCACTGGTGCAAATTGGTGCCGCTCTGTTTCACTCAGGCAGTTTTCCCCCATCTGTGAGCTGAAAACTGTGAATCAATGTACTCGAGAAGAAAGTGATGGGAAGAAACTCCAGTGGCACCCGAGGAGAAGGGAGAGTAAATAGATTTTAAAAGTGACTCTGGATGAAAAAAAAAAAAAAAAAAAATGGCTTCAGGCATTTGGGGGTGGGGGAGGTTAATAATCAAGAATTTCTTTGCTTTGAGTTATATGAGGAAACATGGACTTGACTTTACGGTCAATGAACCTTACTCTTTTTTCTCTTTTTCCAACCACCAGCATCTTTCAAGCCAGAGCTCTCATGCACAGAGTGGCTTTTATCATGATTTTATCGGATTGCTCTCGATTCATCCACTGGCACCACCCAACGTTATCAGAGGCTGTGAATAAAAGCAAGGCTGTGTGTTCTCTGAGATAGGAACTGTCTTTTTTGTTCCAAATTTGCATTTGATACGAAATCCCTCTGTATTCTGCTTAAAAGTGGATTCGGGATGTCAGTGCAGTACAAATAACACAGCTCAATATGATAATGTCCAGTAATTTTCACATTTTACAAGAATCCTAAAAAAACGTGGTTCCCATTCATCAGCTTACAAAGCCTATATGAAACAGCTACAAACAGAGGATGCATTCTGGAATGGATTTTAAGAGATTGTTATTTTAGAGTCCTTTTCTTTTTTGACTGATATCAGGTACAGCACTGTTCACATTGCATTTTTGATTTTGTTTCAAACCAACCCAGCCCTTCCTCGTAAAGGGGAGACAAAAGCTTTACTTTAAAATTTTACACCACACAGATACACTTAGGTTTGTTGGTTTTTTTCTTCTCAAATAAGAGCTTTGATAGAAAGGGGAGAAGAGAGGAGGGGAAGACAAGAGAAATGTGCACATCTCAGTTGGACCAGGATGAACTCATCGCCTCAAATGAACTTGGCCAACTGATAGGCAGGCAAATATTTGCTCCTACAACCTCCGCTGCAGGTTTCCCCTTCCTTGTGGGGAAAACCAAACATCCCCATGAAGGGCTAAGCACAGGGATATGATGTCCCAAGATCCAGCAGATCTTGTCAGTCTGTCAAGGCCATTAGCCCTTGTTTTCCTTTAGAAGGAGAAATCTGTTCCCTTCCAGCACAAGCCTCGGAGACACGGCCACTTCCTGCAGCATCCCTTCCATTCCTTTGTATCCCTGGATTGCTGACTGTAATTTTTTTAGCCTTTTCCCAGGCCTTTCATCTTCAAAAAGCTTAGCAAATCCAGCAGTGGAATCTTGCCTTTGAGGTTACATGGATAGAAATCCAGGGAGAATTTGACATTTCCAGGGAAGCCGATACCACAGAAATCTCCCGGAGAAGCCGCAATTAAAAATCAATCACCGACATTTTAAGGTGCTCTATTATCGATAATTGAGTGTGAATAAAATCTTAATTTACACTCCTTCGTCTCTCCTCTGTATAGTTTTCTTTCTCTTTCGCCTGCCAGAGACTGTTTACTAGATGGCTGAGAGGAAATCCAAGAATAACCTTTCTATTTCTGGGGTTTCATGCATATGGATGTGCAAAGAGCTAATCTGCCTCCTGCCATCGCTGCCGGGAGCTTCGAATCCCCACCAACAGCTCCGACTGTGAACTCCCAGAGACACGGGACAAAAAAACCCACCAGGGAGGAGCTGGGTTCATAACTGGGCCCTGGAGGGGGTGGGAGAGGAGGAACACATCCAGCTCCCATCCTGAGGTAAAGCAGAACCACCAGAGAGGAGATCCAGCTGTGGTTTGTCCTGTTGAGCATCCCCTCAGTGTTTCATTCCATGGAAAGAAGCTCCCAGCACACGTTTGGTGTGGCAGAAAACACAACCAGGGAAAGCAGGAGCTTGGGTCACCCTCTCTCCACCTCTTGCCACCCATGTTGGCAACAGAACTCTGCTTTGGGAAGGGAATTTCTGAAGGGCACTTCGTAGCAGGAGCAGAGTTGGCTGCTTGTTTCCATGCCTGTCTACACACACAGGGCTCCAGCAGCTGGAAAGCTTTTCCTAGAAACCTAACCCCAACCCAAATGGCTTTCCATAGAATTGAGTCCCTTATTCACTGGATCCTTCAGTTTCTCTGCAGGAATCATAAAATCATAGAATGTGTTGAGTTTTGGGAGATACCTTAAAAATGATCTCATTCCAAACCCCTGTCATGGGCAGGAAGATTTTCTCCTTGCTCAAAGCCCCATCCAACCTTGCCTTGAACACTTCCAGTGTTGAGGCACCCACAATTTCTCTGGGCAGCCTGTTCCAGTGCTCACCACCCTCACAGGGATGATTTTATTCCTGATATCCTTCCAAATGACACCATGTCCATGCTGCCAAAGCAGGGGCTCAAAAAACCCAGCTGGTCACTGGTTCCTGTTAAGCAATAACTAATTTTTGACTTCTGATTGTGATTTTGGCAGCAGAAAGAGTGGAGGAGGCGTCTTGCCTCACGTTTTTTGGCTCAACAGAGTTATGATGGTTGGAGCATTTGGGAAGAGGGGAAAATTTAGAAGAGGGAAATACTAATGGTGAGCAGTGATTTGTCACAGACATCAACAGGGAATCTGAAAGTGCTTGAGCTGGAAAAAAGTCATGGAGGCAACACATGCCTTTCCATCTGGGTCTGTGGGAAGAGAGCAACCAGTGCTCATGGCTTGGAAAACCACCCTGGGTCTTGCCTGGGCTCCTGGAGTCACTCTGGGATCTGCTCTGAGTCTCCCGTGGCCCTGCAGTGCTCACGGTGCATCTGGCAATGTTTCCCATCCCCAAGAAAGGCTGGACAGTTTTGTGCCTGTGTTCATTAACATCTGCCAAGTACTTTCAGCTCAGAGTATAAAAACTGCTGGAGAAATAAATGTAAAGCTGAGAGGTTGTTTGTTTGGGGCTTTTTTTAAAGCCTTTTCTCAATCTGTCTTTGTAATTTTTTCGAAAATAAAATGGTTAAAGCCTTGCAAATCACCACGCTTCTTCACCGTGCCATGTGCCAGCTACTCTAGGCAGATATTCAAAAATATCACATTGGTTTTAATCAAAGCCCTCAGGATGCTGACAAATTATCAAAGAGAGAGCGAGAGAGAAAATTGAAATCTGCCATTTAGCCGTGTCTTTGACATGCCGCTAATTAACAGATGGAGGAAAAATGAGGAAGCGCTGCCTGAATGGATCATTTCAGTGCTAAATCAGGGGGAAAGAAAACAAATAAACAAAGCCCCAGCGGACCCCTTACCTTATTCCGGGTCTGGGTCTGTCCGATCAGGATGAGAGCGTTGGAGGAGATGATGGAGAGGCAGAAGTTGATGAGGATGACGGAGCGCTCCGAGCGGATGTACCTGCAGCGAGAGAAGAGGGGAGGGAGACCCACCCTGTCACAGCCTGCCCTGGGTGACCTCTGAAAAAGCAGCAGGCCAGGCCAGGCTCTACAGAATTGCCAATTTCCTGCAGATTTTATGTGCTAGACAGACAAGAACAAGGGGGGAAGGGAGAAGATGTCTCCATCATCCCCCATCAGTGCTGGAGTTAGGAGCCAACAAACGAGGGGCCAGCCTAGCCTGAGCCCCTCCTACAAGAGTAGAGTGCTGCAAATCTTCTTGAGCTCTGCCTACTTGAGATGGGGGCTTGAAAAAGAGCTTGAGAGAAAACAAGCAGGCAACACACGGAAAAGCTTCCCGACCAAGAGCCACAGGCATGCTGGCGATGGAAGCAGATTACAAACACATGCACCTTGACAACAAAGTGTGTGATTCAGCATTCCCCTTCCTTCAGCCTAACGACCCCTCCTGGGGTGAGAAGCATTGAGAAGCATTTCCNTTTTTTTTTTTTTTTGGTACCACTTCTCCAAACTAGGCCAAATACGTAACTGCAGCTGTGGGTTTGGGACATCAGGGACAGCAGTTAGGGAGCTGTTGCCTTCAGCACCTTGCAGGAGCCAGCTATTTGTCATTTCTGATTTGCAGCACAGCACCACGCTCGCTGCCGAGCTAAGTGCACCACAATTAATTCAAACCACTGGCTACGGAGGGAAATTTCTTTGAAGGCACTTTTATGTACCCAATAAAATGAAAAGGGAACTGCAAAGGTGCAAGTCCTCAGGGATTGACTCAAGATCTGACCACACCAACATTCACACACACGTGAATTATCTCAGAGATGCTGCAAGTGTCCTGCCTGAATGTCAGACGAGTGGAGAGGAGATGCTGATACTTATATAAATTAGAAACAGATGTATTAATCAACCAGCTCATCCCTGGAGGCTAATGCAGGATTATTTCCTATATTCCAGCACATCAACTATTTATGTTGGGAATTTAATTTCATTAATTAATTTCAGCGAGAGTGAGTTGGTCGTGCCTTGGCTGCGGAGTTTTGGGTTTCTGATGAGGAGGGCAGGATGTGTTTACTGCACATGTGTGCTCTGCCAAGGGTAAATCTGTGCTTTAGATGTAAGGGAGGCTATAAAACTTTGATTTTTCAACTTCCCCTTGAGCTGTTCCTTCAGACAAACATGAATGGTGAAGACATGGTTTCCTGGATGCAAAGAAAAGACAACAAAGGTAGCATGAACTCCAACTAAATCTGTTGAAAATCTGGTTTATAGGAAATTCTCCCTGAAACTCTCCTAGCTCCAGAACAGGTTGCAAAAAGTAGGATCCCAGCTCAGCATGAAACTGGGCTGACAGGCTGCAAAATGAGCTCCTGGTTCCTTCCACAGCCAAGCTGAGCCCAAATTTCCTGATTTCACTGGGCTCCACACAATGCTGGGCATCACCTGGACCCCGATCCATTTGTGACTGGAGGGCACTGAGACCTCAGTCATTTTTGCTTTGATTGCATGAAGTAAAACCTCAAATCTCCAGCCAGCAGCTTCTGTGGGGTAGGAAAGGAGATTTGGGCTCTGTCCTGGTGGGAAGGAGGTGTAATAAATCTGTGCAGCAACACTGTGATCCCACTGCTATCAGCATGAACTTCTAAAGTCTCCATTGCTCAGAAAAAGGAAAGAAATGAGTTGACCATAAATGTGTATTTTAATGTAAGGGAAGATGATCCAGCTGTCTTCAGACTTTTTTCCCCCCTTAAACCAACTCTTCTTTTTACCTGCTTTCCTTCACACCCTGAGAATTTTTCTTGTTCTCCAGATCCCTGAATCTCCAAATGAGATGTAGGTTGGCAATGAACAGAATCAGAATAATTTAGGATGGGGGGAAAAAAAACCAAAAAAACCCTCTCAAGTTCCCAATCCAATGCTATGCCCAAAAAAAAGGACGAATTTCAAAGTCAGATGAGGTTTCTCAGGGTCTCGTCTGACTGAGATTTGAAAATCACCAGGAACAGAAATGCTACCACCTCTCTTGGCTGACTTACAGCACTAAACTGCTTAACTTAACTGCTCTTGTGGTGAAGGATTATTCTGCTTTATATCCAGCTGGGTCTTTTCCTGCTGCAGCTGGTGCCTCTAGACCTTTCCCTGCCTACCTCTGCAAGTTGTTTGGCTTCTCCATGACTGCTCTTTAACAGCCTCCTCTTCTCCAAGCGTGTTCCCTTCGCCTCCTTTGACATTCTCCAGCTCTCTCAGCATCCACTGAACCTGCTGCAATGTGCTGGTATCTCTGGGATTGGGGGGATCCAATACTGGGCACCTTTTCCAAGTGTGGCCTCAGGAGTGCCAAACATTGTCCATGTTGTTAAAGAAGACATTAAACCATGTTGACCACTCCATCAACCCTGGCCAGAGGTGACCAGCTCTTGATTAGGCCTCAAACCTCTGACCACCACCCCCAGATCCTGCAGGAATTCCATCCAGATACAAAGCCACCAATCCATGGCATAATTCCATGACCTGGATACAAAAATGCATTTGGAGACTGTGTTAATGGCCTTGGTAATGGCAAAATCCACACCAGCTGCTTCTCCCCACTGTCCATGTGAGCAGTCGCTCCATCCCAACAGGAAAACAGGGCAGTCAGGCACAACCTGTCCTCCACAAATCCTCACTGTCTATTCCCAATCCTTTCCTTGTCCATCATTTTGCCTGGAAATAACCTTTAGAGCTATTTGCTCTTTAATCATCCCAGGAGCAGTGTAGGTTGACTGGTCAGTTGTTCTCTGGATCCTCCTCCTTGCCCTTTCTAAAGGTGGGTGTAACATTTGCCTTCTCCCAGCCTTCGGGAAGCTCCCCAGGTGACAGAGAGTGGCTCCACAGTCACACCAAACATCTCCCTCAATGCATCCCATAGATCTGCAAACCATCCAGATAACTTAAACAGCCCTTGTCTCTTTTTTCATCGGCAGAGGGGAGCACTTTCTTCCCTGGATTCTGCCTCTGTGGAGGGATTTGGGTGTCTGGGAGCCTTGTCAGCCAAACATGGCAAAAAGGCACTGGGTACCTTCACCTTTTCAACTTCCTTATCCATGAGGCTGCTTGTCCCAATCAACACCAGGCCAACACTTTCCTGGGAAATCCTTTGGTGCTGGTGTCTCCAGAACCCACTCTTGATGCCTCTCACATCCCTGACCAGTTTCAAATGCAGCTGAGCTCTGACCATTCTAATTCAATCCTGCATTCCTGGGCAATTCTTCCCGAGTCCTCCTTGGTAGCCTGACCTGGATTCCAAACATTTCCTTGTTAAGTTTCTGCTCAGTCAGAATGCTAAGAAGACCTCCTGCCACGCTTGTTTTTTTTTTCCTTCCATTTTCTCTTCTCCAGCACAGGATGCTCCAGAGAAAGAAATCTCCAGACCCTCTGGCCAAAGAAGTCAGAAATTTGTATCAGAGAGGGACAAAAACAGAACTTGATGTGTTTTGCCCAAACACACATCTGCAGCAAGGACAGAGCTACTCCAGGGTGGTGCCTTGCTACCCCTCTACTGATATGTGGATTCTGTCTACTTATCAAAACATGCTGTACTCTGCCACAAAACTGGGGAAAACTCACTGTTAATTTAGGGAACTTCTGCTCCAGCCTGTGTCCTACAGTCATAGAATATCCTGAGTTGGAAGGGACCCACAAGGATCAGCAAGTCCAACTCCTGGCCCTGCACAGGACACCCCAACAGTCCCAACTCTGTGCCTGAGAGTCTGTCCAAACAGTCCTTGAGCTCTGGCCTGCTGGGTGCTGTGACCAGGGGAGCCTGTCTGAGTGCCAAATCACTCTCTGAATTAAGAAATAGTTCCTGATGCCCAACCTAACCCCCCGTGATACAGCTCCAGCCATTCCTTCAGGTCCTGTCTCTGGTCACCAGTGAGAATCCCCACGCACTGCAGGAAGCCCTGCACCAGCTGAGACAGATGGAAAAGGTGGGAAAAGCCTGCAGTGTGTTTCTCTGCCCCCATTAGACTCCTCTCCACAAACACTGAGTCACTGCTGCTTTCTCACCGTGTGTACACACATCCCTCTCCACACAGCCACTTACTCATCCCTGCCACCTCCCACCAGGGCCAGGAGTGCCTCAGCATCCCCAGCACAGGCAGAGCTCCGGGGTTTAAAGGCAGTGTTAACAGCCCCTCGAGAGCTCATCGACAGCCACTCCATCAATCCTCGGGAGTGAGAAAAGCTGGGGCTGTTCTCTTGCACAGATGCAGCACTCACCCAGCTGCTGCCAGGGACAGAGCTCTGCCCTGCCCCACACGCTGATGGGCTGGTGGATGAGCTGCTCGATAGCAGGGATCAATCCCTGTGCTATGGAAAGGTCACTGACTCCAGAGGCTGTTGAGCCACAATGAGCTCAGGGATGGAAGCTCAGAGCACTCCTGCAAAGCCAGTGTGTCAAGGAGCTGCTTGAAAAGAGAAGTCATTTCACCTGTTCTGAGTGGTTGGGTTTCTCCCCCTCAGTTTCCACGCCAGTTTTCAGTTTTTTCTCACAGCTCCCCCTCTTCTTCCACACGAGTGGTGGAGCACGTGGCCCCACACACAGATTGTGCCTCCAGCTGTGACCCAGGACAGTCAGTGCCGAGACGGAACAAGGTCACTCCACTTCTGTGGCCCACTGTGTCACTGACCCCTCTGTCGAGCCTGCTAATAAGACCAGAGATGCACCATCTGCAGCAGGGATTTTTGCAGCCATCTGTCTGCTGGGAACTGGAGTGAGGCCACCAACAGGCCACCAACAGCCGTCGAACAGAAACAACTTCCAGTTTCCAACGGGGCCGTGCCAAGTTGGCCGCGTCTGAAGTGATCACTTGCCTCAAAAAGCTCGTGCCATTCATGCCAGTGGCTGAGTAGGTGCCACCAAGGAGCAGCTTTTGTTTGGGGGTTTTGAATGGGGAGTGGAGGGTAAATTCATTTCCTCCCTGATATGCAGCCCGAAGCTGGGATCACCTCCCTGCTACTCTGCCCTCTTTTCTTCACCGTGTTCCTCTCGCTCTTTCTCGCCCTCCCTTCCTTTCTGCTTCCCATATACACAAACAAACCCTAGCTGGGAAAAATTCTGGGAAAGCTTCCAGAGTGTCAGCCTCAGCGAGCTTATTCATCAGAAGCGTTTCATACTCAAGCTGGGTCTATGGATGCATGCTCCAGATGCCTTTGTCCGGAGCTCTGAAAGGGAAATTTTCCGGCCAAAGTTCCCTGAAACAGCTGAGCTCTGGTGAGTGCTCTCCACATAAGATCAGGCAGCCAGGACATGAGGAGTTTCTCTCCAGCACGGTGGAAAAGAACTGCTTTGATGCTGCTCCTGTGTTTTGGAGACAATAATACTGCTGATTCCATTTCTAAGCACTCCTCCAGCTGCTGTCTACCAGAATATACAACATTTAGGGCAAAACAAAGTGGGAGCCAGGAGATGATGTTGAATACAAAGTTCCTGAGACCATTAATAGGAAAGCACATTCACGTCCAGCAGCTATGCCTAAAATAAAAAGGACACACAGAGCGCTCAGGGCTCAGCCACAGGAATGCTGTGAAGTTTGGAAAACATGAAAACATGATCTACAGAGAAGAAATGGAACAAACTCAGCGCACCAAAGAGAAATTCTAGAGATCACTTGATCATGCTTTACAAATATTTACACAGAGAGACTCAGGATAGAGAGCCCTTTAATCAAGATACAGCTGGTCTCAGGATCACTTGGAAATGCATGTCCAGCCTTGGCTAGCTCAGAAATACCCATTCAAGCCTCCCATAAACGTGTCCTCCCATTCCTGCTGATGTTTTTGGGCATAGGCATAAGGCAAAGAGTGGAATGAGAAATTAAACAGAACATATTTGAAACAGGTCAGGCAATTTACTGTCCTCAATAACAGTAAATATTGGAGGGGTAAGGGGGAGCACAGTCCTGGAAAAAAATACACCATGTTATTCCAAATGGCTCTGGCATGCTCCAAACTGATTCAGCCTCATGTCTGAGCTTGGCTTTCAGATCCTGACCCTGTTTCTGATAGGAAAGAGAGGGTGAGGCTCGAACGCTTGCTCTTTAATCTTCTATCCTAACTTTCCACTTGATCCTGACACCAGTGACCCCAGTAAGTCACCTACCGGCGCTGCTCAGTGCCGCCCAGCCTGAGGAAAAGCAGGAGAGGACAAGGACTTGAGCACATCCAATGATACCCCAGGCACGGAAAAACCTGAGTTCTAGATAAACGTTATCATGATCAGTCTTCAGCTGCCAAAATTAACCAGCCACTATGCACTGTCACAGTATCAACAAAAAAAAAAGATGCATTTTTGCTCAGTTTTTACTCCCTTGTTTCTTTCCTCTATCAAAGCGCAGAAAAAGTTATCTCAATTCAACCTCTAAATGGAATTTACCCTTTCCTTCCTACTGAGAAGAAGCACTGCACAAAATAAGAGCCTCACACTGATCCCTTCTCCCAAAAGGATCACCAATAATACCCAACTCCATTCCCTGCAGCCACTGCATTTGGATTTCACAGACATTCACCTGGTTCTGATTTGTCTTTGCTTGGCGTGGAGCCATGGAGGTCTCAGCGTGTTTGCCATGGATTTAGGAGAGACACGGATCTCGTAGGATAAACTCAGACCTTGTTCAAGGCAGTACAGGGAGAAAATCCCTTGCACACCTCGGGTCCTCCAGCTTAGAGTCGCCAGAATGTACCAAACAGGGGCACGGGCCAATTGTTCATCAAAGCTTTGCTTCAAAATCCCTTCAGCCTCCATAAATGGCTCGATTTTAGGTTCCACCTGACCTGTGTACAGGAGCTGCCAGCAATGGGATGTACTGGGGGATCCCACATGCATCTGAAGCTGAAGGCAAAACGCAGCTAAAAGTGTGGGGAGTTATTTGGATGATTTAAGGTTTAACATCCTTAAGCTCCTGAAAAGCTCTGTCAGTTCTTCAGGCCAGATGTTTCCATGGCAGGTCACGGAGGTTTGGATGTTCCCAAAGAATTACCTTGCAGCAGCATCTGCCTGCCAAGAGGCCGTGCGTGTCCACCTCGCCTCTGACAAGGTTTCCTGGGGTACACAAAGGCATCGAAACCAGCACGAGGCTTTTGGAAATGGAACAATGTCCCTACATGAGGGCATGGCACTAATTTTCACTCTGCTAATTTCTCTGGCACAGAAAGGAGAGGATAATGCCAGCTAAGCCACCAGGATGACTTCCTGCAGGGCCCACTCATTCCCAAACAGTTCCTCCTCAAGCACCAGGCACCCAAAACCACAGAGCAAACATTCCAGGATCCATGTAGGTCAAAAGACAGCTACTTTCCCCCAAAAAAGAAGAAAAGAGAATGAAAGCCATACCTCCAAACAGAGACATAAATGATAATCAACAGCAAAAGTGTCAGCGAGGATACTCCACAGCCTACAATTAACGTGACAGAAGGGACCAGCACCTTTTCCATGTTCTGAAAGAGAGAAAGTGAGACATTAAAAAATAAGTTCAGCCAGGTCTACCATAAAAATGTCATGGTAAGAACTTTCCTATTTGTTGGTGTGTCCCCTCAGCTGACCTTCACATCACACTGTGCATACAAATAATTTAAAAATAAACAGGGAACGAGACCAGGATCTGTTTCTGCTTGACCCATCTTTTTTTCTTTTTTTTTTTGGACCTGATTCTGCTCCCACAAACCAGCCTGGGGAACAATTCTGATACCCATGGAAGGCAGGCATGTGAAAGGTGAGGGTTACGAGAGGAGGATCAGGCCCTTCAATACCCAGTGTGAAACTGGGAAGATAATTAATGAAGCAATAACAGAACAATTACAAACGAGCTCTTCTGGGATGGCGGTGATGAAGGGTGGAGGATGAAGAGAAGGTGAAAATTTTCCACCAACCACAAACATTCATCTGGAAAAGGATGAAATGAAGCAAGAGAAGAAAAAACAAGCCGTGTATCCTCCCCAGAGACCCACCATCCATCAATTCACTGCTCTTACACAAGGCACTTTTCCAGAGAAGGGGATCACACAGGCTGGAAAACCTGGTGTGGAATGGTTCTTTTTTCCTGACTGAGTTCAAAAGAACATCAGCACTTGCAACATCCAGAGCAAACACAAGCTGTAACCTCCCTGATGTTGTTCTCTGCATCCTGTGACTGTAACTACCCAACATCTGCCACACTGATATCACTGAACTCGCCCTGTCCTCGGCTCCGAGCGAGGAGCTCGATCCCACTCGGCTTTCTCTCCTGCAGGGCTCTTTTTTTCCCCCCCTGGCACGTTTCTTATTTCCACATCAGTGATCTCTGCTGGCAGGAAGGCAGGGAGAGGCAGAGCCCCACCGAGAACAGACACCCAAAACCCCTCTATTTAGGGTGACTGCACCGTTTGCAGAGGAGAGGGAGCCCAGTCAAGGTTGTCATTAGATTGGCACAGCACCAGCACCTCGCACTTCACTCGTGGAGATGAGATGGTTTCTGACACAGCAAGGGCTTAGCACAGGAGATTTAAAAAAAAAAAAAAAAAAAAGTGAATTATGCATGAATTTGGGAATGAAATAGGCAGTCCTCTAAGGACTTGGCTACACCGTTTTGTTGGCAGGCATGAGGCTGCTCAGCCTCCAGTCAGAGGGGTGCCATGGAGCTGAGGCTACAGCAGCTCTGTTCCAGGCTACTGAGCCTTCTGCAGAGTGAAACACATCAGGCAGGGCTCAGTGCTGGGTTGAAACGGAGCCTGGCCAGCTCAGCACATGGCCAGGGCACAGCTGTGTCCACACACTCAAGGCCCACGGTCACTACAGGGTTACTCCACAAAAAGAGATGGACAGCCTTGGCACGCAGAGGTCAGAGCTGAATTGTCCCTGAAATTTTGAGGGCTTGGGATGATCCTCCCTGTTTGTTTATTTTGAACAAGGGCACCTCTCACAACTGGGGGGAATTAATGAGGAGCAAAACTTTCACCACACCACTGCAAGGAACCCTGCAGCAGCTGTCGGGAAGGATGGAACAGGAACTTCCAAAATTTAGTGACACACTGCAGAAGCCTAGAAAATAAGGGGAATAATTGAATGTCTCAAACATGGATGGTCCTGGGGCCAGCCAAGGACTGCTGGTAATAACACACTGTGAGCAAGAACAAGATGTGGCTGGAGAAGGGGCCATGAACAGGTAGGACAGCACTTCTCTGGGAAAAAAAATAATCCTTGTTTTGGCACCTGGAGATCAGCACAGTGCAGGCACAGGAATGAGGTCAAGAACTGGGAATGGACTATAGGGTGCATCAAGACCACCCAAGATCCCTGAAGGCTCCAATCCATTTCCAGAAAGGTCTAGAAGAACAGGTTGTGCATGACAACTGGTTTGTATGGAAAGAGAGAGAAAATTTATCTATAATAGGGTGCTCCCTGGGCTCATGGGCACGCCAGGACCCTGGATACCCCATCAGCAGGATCAATGCTGGAATTTCTCTTTCTCCCTTTCCTTGTCTCTCCTTTGCTTCGCTCTCCTCCTCTTTAATCCATCTCCTTTTTCCCTTCCACTTTGTCCCTTTATCCAACGCCTACTGCCGTGTGCTGGCACCAGATCAGGGACTAACACAACAATTCCCATCTCTCATTCATCTATTAAATGTGGGACCCCTCTGACTTCTTGCCATTCCTTTTGACCAAAAATTTTGGGTGCTTCCTTCCCCTTAAGGCAACATTTGATGGCTTGAATACCCAGCTGGCACCAAAAGGAGTACAAGAGGCCTGAGGGATTTTCACTGGGTGCAGACCAGCTACAGAGAGGAAACCTGAATCTCACCAATCCCTCCTGCATGAGATTCCCAAAATGCTCATGAAAGAGATGTTTCAGCTCACCCCTGGATTCTTTCTCTAAACTTTTACAGAGATATGGGTCAATGTGATTTTTAACATCAACTCCTATGACTGTGCTGCCACGCTGAGAATTTACTCTTGCCAAATGTTCATGCAAGGTTAGAAGTATTTTTTTTGAGAACGTGGTAAACACAAATTTCAATGAAAATATCAACGCTTTGATTTTGTCTTCCATCAAACAAAACTGAATTTGGACATCATCCAGGCAGGGCGAGTGCTGATATCGCATATTTTGCTCCTTATAAATTGAAATGTGGAAAGGGCTCTGATTTAGTCAGGTAGGGTGTGGCAGAGATGGATGCAAGGTCCTGGAGGAAGCCACGGCTTCGTTTCTCCTCCCTGCAGGATCCTGGTGGATGACAGCCCTGTCCCAGTGCAGAGGTGCATGGTTGTGACAAAAGCACTGTGGGACACGAGACACTCAGCCACGGATGGCTCCTCACTCGCTCTCTCCTTCTCCCAAGCCTTCCCCTCTCCCTCTCCCCCCTTATGGCAATTTGAGTTCACATCGCACAAACGGTGGCCTGGGACGAGCATCCATTGTGACATTTGATTTAAGTAGGTCTCATTTCACTGACTTTTCATGGGTAACTGGATAAAAGTGGGGGAGGAGCTCCATTAAAGCAAAGACAGCCCGACATGTAACTCATTCCTGAACCACCCGAGGCTCACCGAGGGAATGGAGTTTGGTTTTTAAGAGATGAGCAGCCTGCATCCCCAAATCCCAACACTGCAACCCCAGCTGCCCTTCCTTTCCCTGAGATTCCTCCGCCTCAGAAGACCCCAGGTTCCCTCACTGCCTTCTCCATCCACTGTCCCACATCATCCATAACCCTCTCCTAGATCCTGAAGCTAATTAGGGATCTTCCACATGTACTGGACCATTCCTAGCTCAGGTGTTTGCTCCTGGACAGGGCATCACACAAATGATGACTGGCCAAGCTTAAGCCAGGCTTTAGGATAAGAACTGATGTCCATCTGCAGCCTATCCCACAGGAAAGACTCTGATCTGCACCTCCTTCTTCATCCTACAAATCTTTACAAACCCCATGTCTACAAGAAAAACTTCTGCTGAAGAGATGCCGTGAAGCTCATCCCTCCACCCTGCAGAAAAGGAAGGATTGGTCCAGCCCTGATGAGATTTTTATTGGCATTGGGAAGGAAGAAAACCACAAAAATCACTGGCTCCAGGAAGAAGAGGAGCTCGCTCCTTCGGGAATAATCAAATAATTAAGGTTGGACAAGACCTTTAAGATCAGGAAGTCCAACCATCAACCCAACACCACCACCATGTTCACCATAAACCATGTCCCCAGTGCCACATCCAGATTTTTGATCACTTCCAGGAATAGTGACCCTGCTATCAATTCTTCACTACCTCTTCCATGCAGAAATTTTTCCTAATAAACAATCTAAACCTCCCCTGGTGCAACTTGAGGCCATTTACTGTTATTGTAAGCAAGTGCTGAAGACTTAGGCCTCAACATCTTAGGATTCTGCTTTCTTCCTCCATTATTAAGGTTTCTTTGTCCTCCCCACCTTCTTTCTCTATCCACTACATCTTCCCTTCTGTGAACAAATCATCATTTGTTTTATTTTTTCTGACTAATTAAACCCCCTGACAGAAGGTGGTCAGATACTGCAGGATCTGAGCCTTGCGAGGGAAATTTCCTTGAAGAAGGAAAACTGGGAAAATCAAGGTTGGTTGTAAAAATAAAGATGCTGACAACAGAAAAATGTCAAGGTAAGAGAAGGATCAGTCCTATGGGATTTTTCCCAGCACCACAGCTGAGGTAAAAAAAAAAACAGGTTATTTGCAGAAGACAGGCCAGGAATAGGATCCCCACCTGCCCGGACTGGAGGTAATCCCAAAGGGGAACTGCTGAGAGGGGCCATCCAAAACCCCCCTGAAACACAGACAAGGCTGTGCCTGCTTGGAGCTGGGAAGGAAACTTTTCCCTGGGCCAGTCGGGAACAGAGCAGGTCGTTCTGAGTCGCAAGGGCTTTGGTTCTGTCACCAGGCACGGCAGGGGAGGAGGGAGGCAATCAATGACATCAGCCAGGATGGAAATAACGAGCGCTGCTGCCTGGGGCCACTCGCTGTCCTGCCACCTCATCGCTCTGCCTGGCAGGGCAGAAGGATGCTCCTCCTTTCCTTTACAATTTCACCTTGCTTCCTTCTTTTTCCTTCTCTTCCCTTCTCCCTAATTCTCTCTCTCCTTTTGTCTTCTCTGTCTCCCTTCCTTTGGCTATTTCCCATGGCATACTCTGCCTTTTCTTCTTGCTCTTAATGCATTTTTCCGGCTCTCCCCCTTTCAAATTTCTCTGCATTTCTCCTTTTCCTTCTCTGGCTTTCTGCAGAACGCTGTGAAAAGCGACTCGATTTGAGTTGTGCTTTTTCCATTACCCTCCTCTGGCTCCAGGGTCAAACAGGCTCCAGTTAGAACAAAGTACTTCTTAATACTGTGCAGTTTGCCCCAGACCTTACAACCAAGCTGTTCTTTCTGCTTTTTCCCTCCTTGAGACCAAGAAGGGCTTGAACAAAGCCTTTATAGGCATAACATCACACCAATAAAATCATGGAAAAATTAAACCACTTATCCTTCTCTGAAATTAAACACAGGCACACAAGTTTGGAATCTGGGGGGGGCTGGGATTTGTTTGGTTTTAGAAACGTGTTTGCTATTCATAATAGTTGCCTTGAGCCTGACTTCCTGCACATTTGAAATTAAAGATTCATGAAGTCAGAGAATTGCAGGAGCTCCAGTTGCAAGGGACATCTCCAGCTTTACAACCCAATTTGCTGCTTGGAGCAAGACCAGCACCAGCATCAGGTGAGGCTGGTGATGGCTTTGTCTGGATTTGGGAAATCCCCAAGATGGAGAGCTCCCATCCCACAGGTGCCCATTCCAGAGCCACAACTCTCTACTGGTGACAGGACTTTTCCTGAGGTCACACAAGGGGAGTTTTAGATTGACTATCAGGAAAAAAAATTTCTCTGAAAAGCACTGGAACAGGCTGCTCAGAGAAGTGGTGGAATCTGCATCCCAGGAATTGTTAAGGAAATGTCAGGATACTGCACTCAGGGACGTGGTTTGGCTGTGAACGTGGCGTTTCCAGGTTAACGGTTGGACTCAGCCGTCTTGGATATCTCTTCCCAACCTAAATTATTCCATGCACCTCCCAAGCTACAGTTTGTATCTCTCCCCCTTGTTAAACCACCAGGCACAAGCGTGAGGAATTTGGTTTTATAATTTTTGTAACCGTCCCGCGGGCTGTGCCCAGAGCGCCCTTTACATCTTTGCGAGACCAAGCAAGTCCCTCTCCCTCCCCTCACAGGTCACAAGCTCAAAGCAACCAGGCTCATTCCACTCTCCTGACACACAACTGGACCGGCTGGGTGGGATTTACTCCAAGAATTGCACGGGAATGGTTTTGCTGTGCTGCTGGCCCAAAGGCTTTCTATGACTCCTGTGAAGTATTTTCTTAAGCCACACTGTATTGATTTCACTGCTGGTTGGACAACTCTTGTCAAAGCAGGGAGAGAGTTGTTAAAATTGCTGGGAAATAATGCTTTTAGCAGGGCTTACAGAAGCAAACGGCTTCCAGAACAAAAGGGTGTGTGTCAGTGCTGGAGAAAACAACTCAGGAGGGCTGAACGAGCAAGAGGTGAATGTGCTCTTGTCAGCTGCCAAAAAAACATTGTTTTTTTATTCCCCAATTCAGTCAGATTCAGGATTTCTCATCCAGGCTCAGGCCCTGTGGATATTGCATTTATACTCCATTAGGATGGGAAATTTCCATGTACCCTGGGCCTGCTCAAGGGAAGGGTCAGTTTTATCTCCAGCGATTTCTTGCAGTGATTGCAAGACAAGGAAGAAGGGAGAGAAGGACACAAACACTTCTTGGTGGATATCAGGGATTTAGTGAAGGCAGGATTGGGTCAGGAGTGAAAGGAGATTTTTTTGGTGGGTCAGCTTTGTCAGAGGTCAATTGGGTTCACTCAACTCAAAGCAGATGAGCAGTGAGAAAGGACCAAAACATTCCTTTTTTTTTTCCTACAGAATCACAGAATAGTTTGGTTTGGAAGACACCTTTGAAATAATTTAATTCCAACCCCCTGCCTTCCATTTTCCCAGGTTGATCCAAGCCCCACCCAACCTGGCATTGAACACTTCCAGGGATGGAGAAGCCACAGTTTCTCTGGGCAACCTGTTCCAGGGCCTTACCACCCTCACAGGAAGAAGTTTCTTCCCAATATTTAATATAATCCCACCCTCTTTCAGTTTAAGCCATTCCCCCTCATCCTCACACTCCACAGCAGCAATGGCAGTGCCCAACAACTCAAAATATAGTCCCATGCTGGCTACTAAAATTAACCCTATCCTGAATTTAAACCCGTAAAGAAGTCTTTCTCCACCTTACAACACTTCACATATTGAAAAATCAAAATAAGTTCTCCCCAGAGCCTTCTCCATCATTTAACCTCTGAGAAGGGCTTTGAGGTCCCTGCATGAAGATCACTTAGAGGCATCATAAATAAATTATCTTTTCACACCTTCTTTCTGGAAGAAGTGACACCTCCTCAGCTCAGCCCCTGCCACTTCGAGCCAGGTCTAGAGAATTTCCACCTTGCTTTGCCTCTCTCGTATCAAAGGCACAGACTTCCCCTGTCAGAGCTAATAGTCACCCATTCTCAGGAACACATTTGGGGAGCTCAGGGCTCCTTTTATGTTATTTGGCCGGTCTAACAGGCAATTCTGGGTAATTACAGCACACAAAAATCACCCGGAGAGACGTCTTAACACCCTTCTATTTATTAACAATAGCTAACACTTCAGTGGGTATTGAGTCTGCTCAC
Source organism: Thryothorus ludovicianus (assembly GCA_013397245.1). Lineage (NCBI taxonomy): Eukaryota > Metazoa > Chordata > Aves > Passeriformes > Certhiidae > Thryothorus > Thryothorus ludovicianus. The sequence continues at coordinate 384,962 of VZTB01005905.1, read as the reverse complement.
AGGATACAACGTGACAATCTGCTTTTAGTAAACAGCCCTGATGAAGTTTTCAGGGCAGAGGAGTGGTCACTCAGCCTCTCCTTAATGGGAACTGTCAGGGTAATTTCCTCCGGGCTGGCAGGGAATTACAGGAGTTAACAGGGGGCATTATGTACCTGCCAGTCAGACACTCCATGGGCAGCTCACTGCCCCCATGGAACTCCCAGGCTGCTCTCCCAGTGCCTCAGTGTCCAGTCCTGATGTCAAGGATGGATGGATCAGGCCCATGTTAATGCTGAGGACCACCCTCCTCCTGACCAGCCAGCTGTTCCCAAATATTTTCACATTTTCACCATCATTCTTTAAAACACTCAAAGCTTTATTCGCTTCATTTGTCCCTTTCCCACTGCACCTCGCTCAGCCAAACTACTGAAATCCTGGTTTGTTGTGGTGTGTCCCAGATATCCCAGGCCCCTCTCAGATGATTCCCCTGCCAGGTTTGTCAATCATTCCTCCTTTCCACATCCTGAACCCTGATGAGTGCTGCCTGTCAACCCTGACATTCCAGAAGGGCGTAGAGTGGTTGGCAGAATTCAAAAGATGCTTCCCACCCCTGGAAAGACACTGGGCCATCCAAGTGCCCTCTGTCCCTTAGGATCTGCCCCCCATACCTGGTTGGTGTTACCTGTGTTCCTTCCCTCCCCCTCTCCCTGGTTAAAAGAGCCAGCCCTCCATGTGGTCAGGATTCTGTTGGAGCAGTTACTGGCCTCACAGGCCCTTGGGCCAGGAATAAAACTCTGAATCCAAACCCTCCATCAGAGTGGAAAGCAAACCTGAGCTCCCGCAGGCCTGGCTTGTCTCCAAGCCCTCAGCTGTGACATCCTGGTAGCCTGTGGTGCCACTGGGGTGAAAACACCACAGAGCTGCCACAGAGACAAACAGCGAGGGCCAGCCAGCACAGGCACAACCTCCTGGGAATACTGGACCAAACACCAATACTGGTCTGGTTTTTTTATTTTTAATCCCGGTTTTACAGAGCTCTGATGAAGAGCCTTGGGTCACACTGCATCCCTCTGCCAGCTGTGGGTTGGGAAGCAGCGTGAGGAGCCAGGGCACCCCAAGGAGGAGAGCAGGGTCTGCAGGTCAGCTGTGGACACACAGCTCCACTTAATCCAATCTTTTCAAAAGCCTCTAAGCTGATCTGATTTAGGTGGCAAACACTGGGTTTATCTTCTCGGGGGCCTATTTTGATCCCCTGGATATGGAAGGGAATGATACTGCCCCTCCATCTCCTTTCCAAAATTTGATTCAGCTTAGATTCCTGCTGTGTGCAAATGCCTCGGGGGATTCCTAGGGCTGTGTCACAACAATCAGGCACCAGCACCTTATTCTCTGCTGTTCAAGACCTTTGAGAAGAATGGAGGAGAGATAGGAGAGAGCTTTTGGCTTAACTGTTTATGAGCTGGTCAGATGGCATGCCTGCTTTTTGAGCCTTTGCTTTTCATGCAGATGGAAAAATTGTTCTGCTCCAGCCTTCTCCTTTAAAGCAGAGAGAAGAGAAAATAAAACCATTTTCCATAATGAAGCTGGCAATAATCAAAACGGCCAATTCCTCCACGGGCAGGAGCTCTTTGCTTCTGAGAAAACAGGGGCAGAAGTGAACTTTAATCACATTGTGCAGCAGCACTGACACAGGCACTGCGGGAAACAGCAAACCTCAATCTCCCCGTGTCAGTCCTGCAAAATCAAATGCTCTAGGATCCACTCCAGTGCCCTGAGATGAAGTGGTACAATGCAGGTATTCACACAAACATTCAAAGCAGAAGGGACTTGTCCATACTGCTCAGTGCAACATTAATTCTCTAAAACTCCTTGAAATGAGGTTGTGCTGAGGTGAGGGTCGGCTGCTTCTCCCAGGCAAATAATAAGACAAGGGGAAATGGTCCCAAAATGCACCAGGAGAGGTTCAATTTGGATATTAGGAAAATTTCCTCCATTGAAAGGGTTGTTAAGTATTGGTACAGGCTCCCCAGGGAAGTGATGGAGTCACCATCCCTGGAAATGTTCAAAAAAAAAAGAAGTAGAGGTGGCACTCTGAGATATGTTTAATTGGGATTCAGTTGAAGGTTGGACTTGATGATCTTGGATCAGGTCTTTTCTAACCTGAAGGATTTTATGATTCAGGGACCGTGCCATGTCCTGAACATTGCTGGTTGCCACAAGCTAAGACACATTCAGGGAGCATAATAAAAATTAAGTATTAGGGACAATTACAGGAGCTGCTAGAGCTCCTCCCGTTCTAGAGCTGCCTCTGCCATGGAACTTACAATTATTATCATTATCATAATAATCATTGTTACTACTACCACTATTACCATTACTGGCATTATTATACCATAGGGACATATGGTCTGTTTAACTACTTTAAAAATGAGTCTTCTTTCCTGCACCTTCCAGCTTGGAATTGTCCTTTCCTTGTGCTACACAGAGAACAACCCGTTCAAATTCCGTAACTGACTTGGAAGCTCGCTGCCCTCATTCCTTGCAGCTTCCCAGCTGAGCACCTTGCAGGGAAATGTGGTAAGATTTACACATAGCTAAAATAAAATAAGTCCATAGCAGACTGAGAATGGAAAATGAGAGTAGAATCCAGACTGTGTTTATCCTGATTTAAGCAGTATTTTGGTTCCATGCCAGGCGACAGCATTTCACCAAATTACTCCAAACCAGCCCGCTGTTTGTTTTACACTATCAGTGGCGTGCTGGAGAGTGGTGCCAGACCAGCAGCTCTCCCCACAGCACGGGCAAAACGCTCCTTCCCCATTCCTGTGCCTCCTGCCCTTCGGAGAGACCCACCTGAGGAGTGGGGCAACACCTGAGGTCTCGGTGCCTGCAGGATGGCTCCTGCCCAAGATGCTCAGATCACCCATCTGCCAACCCCCACAGAGAGCAAATACCCACTCTCCCCTTCCCCTTGTCTGTCACAGAGCAATCCTTAAGAAAAACCAAAGCACAAGGAATGAACATTCGTGCAAAGACTGCACAAGCCATGCCTGAAGCATCTCTTAAATCCTGCCTTTATCCAAGACCCTTTAATTCAGAGAATCATGGAATAACCTCAGTTGGAAAGGGCCCACAAGGATCATCGAGTCCAACTCCTGGCCCTGCACAAGACACCCCAATAATCCCACCTGAGGCCTGAGAGCATTGTCCAAACACTCCTTGAGCTCTATCAGTCTCGTAGCCATGACCATTCCCTGGGGAGCTGTCCCAGTGCCAGCGACCTCCAGGATGAAGAATCTTTCCCTGATATCCAGCCTCACCCTCCCCTGACACAGCTCCAGCCATTCCCTCAGGTCCTACCCCTGTCACAGAGAGAAGAAATTGGTGCTGCCCCTCCTCTTCCCCTCATGAGGAAGCTGCAGACCCCGATGAGGTTTCCCCTCAGTCTCCTCCAGGCTGAACAAACCTTAATTATTACTTGCAGATGCTCCCTTCTCCCACTATTCAATCACTGAAGATCCCTGCCCTGACAATGACTCCTGACTCAAACTAAGCCTGAACCAAAAACGTTGGAGTAAAATGTCCTCAGTTCCCTGCCAGTCCTTTCAGGGGCTTCTTGGCTAAGAGAAGGAGATGAAGGGATTTCAGCCATTTGGGTTATTCTGCTGTTCTGAGGATAATGACAGCTTTATTCCCATTGCAATCTGAGGAGCCCCTGGGATCCAGCGTGTTTCCATCCCCAGCTGCTCACTGGGGAATCACTGGTGCAAATTCCCTTCTCTGTGGAGCAGAGATCTCCAAGCAGCCCTCGAGGAATCAGCTTCCAGCCCCAACCCCCAACTCATTCACAGCTGAGTGATTGGAAAGAGAAGCTGTAACAGCCCCTGGATTTACAGCTGTACTGAGCTGATATAAACAAAATCAAAAGTGGCCCCAGCAGTCGGATATTCCCCACCTGGGGAGATGCTGGCATGATTGCCATGTTTAAAAAGAGGAAAAAGAACCATTCGTCATGGAAAATGAAAGCGTTGTCTCACTTGTGGGAAAAGAGCGGAGTCATTCTGCTTTCACGGATTTATTGAATATATTCTGTATATTCTTGTGGTGAGCAGGGCAGGTAGGCAGCGAGCAATGGAGCTGCAGGCTGAGTTTTGGCTGGCTGTTATCACACCCAGCACAGTATCAGTTTCTTGATTGGACACTCTTCACATTTAGAAGGACATTTCAAGCTCAAAACTCCCAGTTACAACTCTGACATTACTTTTCCACACATATTGCCCACTTTTGCTAAAAGATTACCAAAATCTTGCCAGCAGGTTTATCCACCCAGCTATTACTTGATAGCAGAAGTATGAAGGGCACAAACCTTTCATAAACTGCTTCAATTTCGACTTAAATGAACATAATCATAACGACACCCATTTCCTACTGCATGGCAATTTAAGGGCAACCTCAGCCTTTATGCAGGGCATAAAGGGCTCAGAGGTGAAGCAGATTGTCAAATTTACCTAAAGAATTGCCTTTCCAGGCCAAAGCACAACGGAGATGGGTGCAGAATAATAGAAAAAAGACAAGCAACACTCAACAGTTCGCCTGACTCTTCCAACGCACCCTGCTCAGTCCCTGAAGTGCTTTGAAAAGGAAGATAATCTCATTTAGCACTAATTCTGACTCCCACCCCAGGAGCCCATGAAACCCAGCCTCCAGCACCCACTCGTTACCATTTTCAAACAAGCCCCTTTGTGATGCTCCCACGCCGTCCTCCTGCCTTGGGAGAAGCTCTCTGAGAACTCCCTCGAAAGCCACCCAAGCCAGGAACCTGCCCTGTAAAACCCTGCCTGGTGCAGTGCCCACAGCCCAAACCTGGCAGATGTGCCACGACTTTTTGTCACCAATAACCCTGTGCTGCTCCCACGGGCCCCCACACCACCCCCATCGCAGCACCCCGGGGTTCCAGGTGGATAATTCAGCTGGATTTCCCACACTGCTGGGTCAGGGTGGCTTTGTGGCTCGGTGCTGAGTGGGTTGAAGTGGTGCTCTCACAGCTGAAGCCTCCCGGCTGGCGCATCTCATGTTTACAACCACGAGCTGTAAATGTGAGATGGCAGTGGATCGACAGCTACAGGTGGGAGTGGGAAGTTGTGGACAGACTCGGTGATTTTTGGCTTCCCCACCTGCCTCCAGCCCACTCCTCCACCCCCCACCAATGTGCTGCCCCTCTGCCATGCTCCTCTCTTTATACAGGCACCAAGGGGATCTACATCACAGAATTCCAGGTAAGAGAGTGGAAAAGACCTGACAAGCTCAGCTCACGCTTCAGCTTGATGCAAAACCATCAAAACCACCCCCAGCCTCTTGAAGAAAACCTTTGCTGATGGAGTCTGGGCTCTTGACTATCCCTGCAGTCAGAAGGTTTTTCCCTCGTGCCTGAATTAAATCTCTCACTCTGCAATTTGAGCCCAATCTCCAGCAGACATAGAAAGCAGATTATTTCCTTTCCACAGCCACCTTCAACCTGTTTGAAGATTATCATCCTCTTTCCCCTCAGCCTTTTTTCTTTGAGGAAAGAGCCAAAATGTCTCAGAGAGCTCAGCCATCAGCGTGGAGGCACCACACCAAACATCTCTGACACATCATCCTCTCCCACACGCCCTCCCACACTCTGGGCCGTGCCAGTCATCCTGCCTGGACCCAGAGCTGAATAATCTCAGGTAGCACTCACACACTTGGTTCACATTTCTGGCCCTCAAATCTGCTCACGAGTGAGGCTGAGCGCTGCTTTCCGGGCTCTCAGGAAAGGGGAAAGTGGGAATTTGGAAGGCCCTGGTGTGCTGGCTTAAATCCACACCTCCTTTAGCAGAGCAGTAAGCTGTGGCAGGGTAATAGGGCAGCTGTCACACTTGCTAAGCTGCCTTCATGGCAACAAGCCATTAAGCACTGCAGCTCAGAATACGCACCAAACCCCTCAGGAATGCCTGGACATGCAGCATCCCAGGAATTCTCTGTGAGGCTTTAATCTGAGCTGAAGACAGAGGACCAACCCCAGCCCTGCTCTGCTCCTGGGGTCACTTGGTCAATGCCAGCGCCGCTCTCGCCTCTCCACCGAAGGGTGAATTTTGGCTCGGCATTACTCACGCTCCAGCACTGAATCCCACCACGGCTTTAAGCTCCCAGCCACTTGATCCTGCTCCTCTCCCACATCCCCTTCAGATGGAGAGATACGGGAGTGTGATGCAGCATTTGCCTGCAGAAGAGTCCCTGCCAGGGCTGCGCCGAGCTGGCGGCTCCGGCTGGCGGGGGCCGAGCCGCAGCCCCACGCTGCTGCAATCCCACCAGCTGGAGTTTTGTCAGGAGTTAAAGACCTGGGCGAATCCACCAGCGCCGAGCAGGAACTCGGGGAGGGAAGCTGTCAGCTGGGAATATCTCCCCGAGTACCCAGCGGATCGACAGACAGCGAAATCTGCAGACAGCTGCCAAGGAGGTGGGATGCTGGATGACTGCTTATTATGCTGAGCCAAATCCTCCTATTATTACCTCCTGTGCTACCTGTCTTCTTTTAATATATTCAAGTGTTGTCTCTGCTAGAAGCACAGCACAGCGCTGAGAGGGAATTCCTAACCCACTCGTCTCTCATGCCTTGCCTGTGTATGTTCCAATATCAATCACTTATTTGCTAATGGGATCTTTTATTAGATATCTGTGTACGGCACACAGCAGTGGCAATCTCCAGTCAATTCTCCCAGCAGAATAACAAACCCAGGCTGCCTCTGGCAACTGGAGCACACCACAAGCTCTGTCAGTGATCCCCCTCCTCTTAAAACACAACATAAATCACCTGTACATCAACTGCAGCTCCTCTTCAAACTCAAATGAGATTTAGCCCGAATTTACTCTGCAACACAAACTGACAGGCTCCACGTCAGTGACAGAGCACCCCTTTAAAACCAGGTGATTTCCAGCAAAGCCACAAAGCAGGGACACAGTTCTGTACTTTCTGTTAAGAGGGCATTTTGAAAAAATAATGGACTTGTTTCAAGAGGGAGTTAGATCGTGGGTTGGCCCGTTTGGCCCCCTAAGAGCATCACACATCCCTTCTCCTTAATCACATTATGAGAGAGAGCAGGAGGGGAAAACTGCCCAGGTGGTTCCTACCCTGTCTTCTCCATTCTGTCCACACCTGCTGAAACTCAGGAGGGCTAAACTGGATTTAGTGAAAACAAAGCCTCCCTGCTGAGGACAGCAAAGAGCAGCCTGAGATTTACAGAATCACCAGCTTGTTCCCACAGGCTGCCACCGACCCCGGAGAAAACACAGCAGCTGCTCCTGCTGTGGAGCAGGAGATGGGCAAAGCCCAGAAATCCCCAGCAGCACTTAAGACCACATCCTTCCCCAATCCCAGCACAGAGCTCTCCTGGGATGAGCAGGAGTCCAGCTGGAGCCCTTCGCCACTCCCACCTTGGCATCTCCGCACCCAGGGAGAGTTCAGTGGCAACAGCACAAATCCCCAGGAAATCTTAGGCAACATTTCCAGCTCAAGAGGCATAATCAGCTCCTAAGAGACACTCTGCACACAGCAGCATCCTGGAGAGGACGGGGTGATTGCAGGGAGAGATTCCAGCAGCACAAGCGCGGGAGCTCGCAGAGGATTTGGACCTCAAAAGCCCAAAATGTTCGCGGCTCAGCAATGTTCACCCTGGCACCGCTCCTGCCAAGCGGGCAAGAGGAGGCTCCTAATGCTCTGTCAGGGAAATGACAGCACTTGGTGCTTCCTGGAGCACCCTTCAGGCTCGGGGCACTGCAAATGTGGATGCACAGAGCCCAGGATGTCACCTGCAAGGGTGCTGCAGCTGGAGAAAGGGAAGCAGAAAGCAAGGAAGTGTTTAGCTCAAGGTCACAATTTCACTGACAGGCACAGAAGAGCTCTGGCTGTAGCCTCCACAACACACCCAAACACACCAAACTCTTCCCTAAATCACTGTACAACCTGACCAGAGTTTCATGTCTCAAAGACTTCGAGCTTGGCAAAACCAAAAACTCTCCTTGCTCAGAAAAGTCCAACTTTTGAATTAAAGAGTTAACATTGCAGAAGAGGCAGCACCAATATTAACTAAGCACTGGAAACTGTTTTGAACATGAGAACTGTCAGTTCTCAAGGTATGCAAAACGCTTTGTTCTTATCCAGACTCCAAATTTCAGGTGATAAGAGATGGAAGAATGTAAATGTTAAAATGTTCACCTCCAAGTGAAGTTCTCCAGTTTTATCTAAATTAAACTGCTATAATTTTCCATCAAAATGTTGTCAGAATTGCTACACCCTTCCAAAATATTTGATCCATAATATCAACTTTTTTTTTTTTTCTGCTGGGGAACCTGGATCTCCTCTCTGTGCAAGAGAGGCTCTACAGAATTTTTGGAGCTTAAAATAACGCACCTTGTGTGTGTGCACTATCCATGAAGTACAGAGAGCTCCTGTAGCACAGGACAATCTTTTCAGGGGGAAGATCCTTGGGACACAACAAGATCTTTGAAGGTCCTTTCCATCCCAAAATGGGAGGTTTTGAGGACAAAAGAAGAAATGTTGTGAGTTGAGAGAGGAGCTTTATCCCCATGGGTAGGAAGCACAATAGGAAAGGCGCTTCCCATTCCTGCAAACTGGAGATAGCACTGAACAAAGCCTCTTGCAACATCCTGGGATATAAATCCTGGAATCATTAAGGCTGGAAAATATCTCTGAGATCATCAAGTCCAACCATCACCCCAGCACCCAAGTGCCACATTTACATATTTCTTGAACGCTCCCAGGGATGACTCCACGGCTTCCTTGGGCAGCCTGTTCCAACGTTTGACAACCCCTTTCCATGAAGAATTTTTTTCCTAATATCCAATCTAAACCCCCACTGGCACAACTTGAGGCCATTTCCTCTCATCTCACTGGTCTGCTCACTGTGGACTCTCAGCTGCCTGGCCAGCCCTGCTACAAATAAACCCCACAAAACTCTACAGCTGCTGGTTTTGCCTGCCAGGAAACACTGACACGGAGGTGAGATGTCCCAAAAATTCAGTGCAGACATAACAAACTCAGCACCCCTACAAGTTCTTGCCACCAGCTCCGAATCTTCAACGAGCCTAGAAATGAGAGGACAGCTCAGATTCTCTCTCTGATCAGATTTCTGCAGGCAGGAGGGGGAGAGGCAACAGAGATGTATTTGTAGAATTTTACTCCAGCCCTAAGGGCTGCACAAATCACAGAACCATCAGTTTGAGCTGCAAGGAACCTCAAGGACCATCCAATTCTAACCCCCTGCCATGGACAGAGACATCTTCCACCAGAGCAGCTCTCCCCAAACCCCATCCAAGCTGTCCTTAGCCAAGCTTTAAAGCTTGATTTACTTTACAAACGCCGAGCACAAGGTGGAAGGCAGCAAAGACAAGATGAGCCAAACTCAGATGAAACAACCAAAGAGTGCAAGGTTTTGCTGCTCATTCTCTGACTCCTGCTCTGCTTCCTTCCCACCTCCATAAACTTCCAAAATATATTGAAAAAAACACCACCACAAGCCTAACATGCAGCTCTGTGGTTTCCTTTTGCCCTCATTTTCTGTTAGCACTGCTACTGTGCAGGTGTAGCACCACAGGCACTGCCCTTCCAAGACAGGCAGGGTATAAAGCTAAAACAAAAAGACAGTCCCAAAATGCTTGTCCGTGTTCCTTAATTTAAGAGGTTTTAATCTTTCATGATGGTCAAACAGCAGTTGTGCCAAAGCAGGGCACGAGGCTGCCTCTGTTGAGTGGAAGTAGCAGGGGAAATCAAACACAAATCTGAACTCCAGCCTTTGAGCTGGATCCGAACAGCTCCATCATGGTTTAGGGATGTTTGTCTCCCAAACCGATTCAAAGCACAGCACTCTCAGCCTCCAGATTCACTGAAATCAGGGAAAACTGCTTCTTTCCCCCATCACAAGAGAAACTCTGGCAAACTGTCCTTGGCCAGTCCAAGTCAGCAGCAACAGTCATCCCAAAAGCCTTTTAGAGCCTTTTTTTCACTGCAAAGGAGCCGTGCCCATACCAGGGTTACAAATATTTCAAGCTGCCAGGGCCAAAGGCTCCAGAAGGGAGATTTATAGCAATAAATAATATTAATGACACAGGCGGACGGAGCTTCTTGTCCTGAGAGCTCCAAAGGCACATGAAAAACTGCACCATAAATGTCACCACCGCAGACACCAACGATGACGAGATGCCACCTCTGGGGACGGGAGGCAACGTGGGCTTGTTCAGAATGAGATTTGGGGAGGAAAGTGAGGGAATGAGGAGCTGGATGAGCACAGCTGTGCAAGCTCATAGGCAAGGCACAGGCAGGAGATGGGTTCCAGCTGGATCAGCCTTGGTGATGCTCCCCAGCATCACCAAATCCTTGGATTGGCTTAGTCGGGGGACTCAGGAGATATCCAAGCCCCAATTCTCCCCCCAGCACAACCAAAGGACTCATCCTGACACTCATGAGTGGACTCGAGGCTGGGAAAAAATGAGTTGGGAGAACGTAACCAGCAGCCAGAGGAGTTGGAAAGAGGGCAAAAGAAGCAATTTTAGGCCTAAGCCCCAAAGGAGCAGCTGCGAGTTTAGTTGCAGATATAATAAAACATGCCTGCGGGAAGGAAGCTGTATCCTCCTGCAGCCAAGCCCACTCTCAAATGCAAAAATACTTGCAGGGATGGTAAAGGGCTGACAGGCACCCTGTGTTATCCAGATAACACCCATACAACACCTGGAGCTGAGGGAGCAGCAGCATCTGGCCACATCAAATTAACCAGTTTTTCCCCAGGCTGCTTAATTAAATAATACCAATCAGTGTAAACATGAAACCTACACAGGAGAAACTTCTGCTTTAGCCAAGGCAAAGCTTCCCTGCCTGATCCTCTGCCCTTTTCCAGAAGATGGACAAGCAGAGGACCAGCAGCCCAGCTGCACATCTGCGCTCACTTCATTCCAGGTTTTGTCTTAGAAGCCTCCCTGCAGCAGAATTCCCAATTTATTTTCCCCTGCCATGCAACATCTGAAAACTTTGTCCAGATATCTCAGAGTCCTTCCCATGCAGGGCAAGGCTCACTCAGGGATCACAACATCTGGAGCCAGACCCTAGAGCTGCTGGAGCTTGGGGTGAAGGGTGAAACCCTGCTGCCGACGTGACAGCCATGCAAGCTCCCAGGGCAGGTGACAAATCCCACCTGGCTCACCTGAGGTCACCCTGCCCACCTCGAGAAGGCTGGAAACACTCCTGGAGAGCACCAGCCCAGCAGCTGCTTCCCTGCACGCTTGGTTTACGGTGGCAGGACAAGGAAACAACAACCCATGGAAGAAGACGGGCGCAGGGAAGCCAGGATTGATGCAACCAGCTGCTTCCAGAGCCCTTCCAAGAGGGAACACGCTCCCAGTCCTACCTGTGAGCATCCTACAACCAGAGTATCTCTACCTGAGGCCACAGAGTCAGTGCCTCTGTCCAGAGGACCCCAAAAGCTGCTCTGCCCAAACCCCAGGGCCCATTTCCCAGCCCAGTGGTGGCTGGGCCTGCTCGGGGCCCAGGCAAACACAACCAACACTGTGTCTTTAAAACCACTTCAGTGCAGATGTTGTTTCCATGGTAACTAGTGGACCAAATACATTAGTGTTTCTAATAATAAACCAAACCTTCATCTTGGAAAATGTGATCCCCCCTCTCCCTTTACCACGCTCACCCTTCCTTTCTTCCTTTCCCCTCCCCTTTTGCCGAATTAAGCCAGCATTTAACAAGCAAGCCATAATTAGTAAATAATTGCAAGGGCCCAGTAACTCCCAGTGCCCAGGCAGATGGAGAAGCTTTAGGTGGAGGAGGGGGTGGCTTTGCTCTGGGAACCTGGGAACTGTCCAAAAAGGGATGAACTACTTCTAAAAAAAAAAAAAAAACAACAAAAAAACAAAAACAAAGGAAAAAAACCAAAACCCACAAAACAAATTCAAAAGCACAAGGTGGAAGAGAGGAGCCTGCTGAGCGTCTTTTGACCACCCCAGCGCCGTCTTTAGTGCCCTGGCACCCTCCCCGTGCTCTGACTCAGGGTGCAGCCGCCCAGCGATAATTTCTAGGAATCTCGCACTTTTTTTCCGGAGGCTCCGTCCGAGACGCGGCACCGACTTCGTGTCCCCGACAAGCGGCCGAAACTTCACAACTCCTCCCCTCCACGCTCCCCGATTCCAGAGCGGGAACCCCACATACACACACACACACACCCTCCCAAAACTGTGTGGGGTAGCGGGAAGGGCGCCGAGGCGGGGATGGAGACACGCGGGGGAGGGAGGCGGAGCGGGGCGATTCCGCCTCCCCCAAAATGAGCCACGTGCGAAGATTCCGTGCGTGGGGAGCCCACGGGAGCCAAGACGCCTGCGGGGGCCGGTGGCTCTTCCCCACGCTTAGCGGGATTCGCGTCCCGAGGCACGGCGCAGGGATGGGAGGATGGATGGGGAGGACGAGGGGAGCGGCGCGGCAGCACCGCCGGTGTCGGTGCGTGCGCGTCCCCAGAGCTGCGGTCAGGGTCGTGGGGAAGGGGAGAGGAAGGACGGCGGCGAAGGAAAGGGGAGGGTTATGCAAAGCCTCACGCTGTGTCGCCACGGTCCCGGCGACACCGAACTGCAGCAGCAGCAGCAGCAGCAGCGGCAGCAGCAGCGCTCGGGGCTGGGAAATGGTACCCGAGAGCCGGGGATGCTCCGCTGCATCCCGGGCGCGTCCCCTTCCCTCCCGCTTCATTCCGCCCTGTCCCCCGTGTGTCCCCACGCCTGCCCGGCCCCGCCGCTCCTCCCTCCGCGGTGCCGCCGGCCGGACTCACCATGTCGGGGCTGAGCTGGGCTAAGATGGCGAAGGCGGAGAGCCGGTCACACAGGCACTTGGTCCGGGAGGCGTCGAGCGGGACCGTTCGGCAGCCGCGCCAGGACCAGGCGCCGGGCGGAGAGGCGGAGGCGGAGGCTCTGCTGGAGGGAGGAGAGCAGGGAGGGAGGGACGGGGCGGCGGAGCGGGGAGAGAGGGAGAGCGGCC
>VZTB01005905.1:338662-371500 GCA_013397245.1 Thryothorus ludovicianus | reverse complement strand
CGGACCTGCGGCTCCATCCTGCTCCTGGTGCTGCTCCGTGCCCGGGTCCCCCGCCCCGCGGTGACCTCTCCATCACCCCCCAAACGTGAGAACGGCCCCCTGCAGCCCCCGGGCTGCCCGGTCTCACGATCGCCATGCACATTTCCCTAACCCTATAACTCTGCCCCACATATCCCATTTACACCTTCCTAACCCTACAGTCCTGCCCCACATATCCCATTTACACCTTCCTAACCCTACAGTCCTGCCCCACATATCCCATTTACACCTTCCTAACCCTACAGTCCTGCCCCACATATCCCATTTACACCTTCCTAACCCTCCAGTTCTGCCCCACATATCCCATTTACACCTTCCTAACTCTACAGTTCTGCCCCACATGTCCTATATACACTTTCCTGATCCTATATCCCTGCCCTACATATCCCGTATAAACCTTCTTGACCCTGTAGCTCTTTCCCACATATCCCAAACACATCTCCCTAACCCTATAGCCCTGTCCCACATGTCCCATAAACACTCTTTTGCCCCTATAACCCTCTCCTACTTATCCTACGTACACCTTAACCCTACAACTCTACTCCCCATACCCCATTGACACCTTCTTAACCCTATAGCCCTTTCCCACTTATCCCACATACGCTTTCTGAGCCCTGTGCCAAGTTCCACATATCCCATATACATTTCCTTAAGCCTGTATCCCTGTCCCACTTGTTCCATATGCACACCCTTAACCCTATAGCTCTGCCCTGTTTATTCCACACACCTTTGCACAACTTCCCACCCAACATGTGCCTGCACAACCCTATAGCCCTGTCCCACATGTCCCACATACACCCTTTTGCCCCTATAACCCTTTCCCACTTATCCCACATGCACCTTAACCCTACAACCCTGCCCCCCATACCCCATTGACACCTTCTTAATCCTATAGCCCTTTCCCATTTATCCCATATGCACTTTCCCACATATCCCACATACCCCATAAACATTTCCTTAAGCCTATAGCCCTGTCCCATTTGTTCCATATACACACACCCTTAACCCTATAGCTCTGCCCCATTTATCCCATGTACCTATGCACCATTTCCCACCCAACACATGCATGCACAACCCTATCACCATATTGATCCACATGTGGGACACGTGGATAAATAATCCTATAACCCTGTCCCTGGATGACCTGAACACACCTCCCCATCCCTACAGCCCTGTCCCACATATCCCATTTATGGATAAAACACTACACCAAAAATACACCTCACCCCCTCCAGCCCCATCTCTCACCCCATACACCCTCAACCCCCTGCTCCACGCCCCACAGAGATGTGCATAGACCTGCCCCAGCCACAGGAACCCAAATTCACAACTTCACCCCTCCCCTGTTCCTTCTCCAGAGGCCAGGCCAGGACCCTCCCCAGCCCTTCCCCACATTCCCAGAGCACTGGGCATGGCAGGGATGTTCCTCCCTCATGGCCAGAGGGACCTGAAGATGTCAAAGGGACAGATCCCTGCTTTCTCCTGGCATCCCCTCAGGCTGGGGAAAAGCAGCAGAATGGGGAAGGGCCATAGATGGGGAAGTCTCCATGGTCTTCATCCCACAGGTGGGGTGGTTTCATTGCGAAAAATGAATGTAGCCCCATCTCTGTGTGAGCACAAGGGGCTAAGCCAGGGAAAAGGGGAATCTGCTGCACTGCCTCGCATGCTGGGACAGTGGGGACACAAAAATTGCAGTAATTTTCCACCCATTGCTTCTGTGTCGTGTCCAGTCCTATCTCCTGGGATGTGGTCACGCAGGGAGTGCAGATGCAGAGAGCAAGTGCAGAAATTCAGTCGATGGGGAGCAGGTCAGCATCCCTGATCCCTGTGCATAACCTGGCCTTCACAGGAGCCTGAGACAGGATGGGGAGGCAGAGCAAAAGGGCCATCTGCCTTCACTGGAGGGACATGGCGAAAGATGTCCCATCTCCAGAGCTGACTGTCCTCAGAGGAGGGACCTCGGCAGCAACGCCAGCAGCGAGCCCAGAGCAGCTCCAGATGGAGCCAAGCTGCTCAGCAGCCTTGGGTGCACCACAGATGGCCAGGACAGCTCCGTGCTGCTGGCTCCAGAGACCTGCCCTGAGTCACACACAAGTTCTCTGCAGGTCTCCGCTCGGTGCAGGCTCTGACCTGCTCCTCTGGAAAGGATTCTGAGCCTCCCTTCACCTCCCTGTGCCACCGTGGCCTGGGTGACAGAGCAGCAGCACATCCTGCTGTCAGAATCCACTCAGCTCCTGTGACACTGAGACTCCCTGAGTTATTTCTGATTTGGGTTAGAGCGCTGTTCATAGTTAAAAGAAAATAAAATAATAAAAATACACCCCAAATTAATATTACTGTAGAAGTTGTAGGTAATACACAGAACCTTTTTTTTTTTTTTTAATTTTTCTGGTGCTCATCCAGAGCTTTCTAAGTGTCTGGACCCTACTAAATATCTGAATGTCCCATCCCTGGGAGTGTCCAAGGCAAGGTTGGATGGGTTTTGGAGCAACCTGGGATACTGGAAAGTGTCCTTGCCTATAGCAGGGGGTTGGAATTAAATAATCTTTAAGGTCCCTTCCAACCCAAACCGTTCTGTGATCCCCTGGTTCTCCATCCATCCATCTCATGGGACAGAAATCTGCCTTCTCTGGATCAGCAGCTCCTCACATGATTTTCTCTGAGCTGTCACATCATCTCTTGGAGGCTTTCAGACCCTGGCATTGTTCTTTGCTCTTTCATGAACCTTCTGACAGCCCCCAACACCCTTCTTGGAAGGGACCAGATGATCCAAGGCTCATGGGAAATCTGAAATCTGAATTCTGTATTCTGCCCTCTGTGTCCTGCTCATATTTCCAAGATCTGCATTATTGAGTTGTTCTGTTTATCCACTGTCACTGAGAAAAAATGCCTTATTTATGATGTGTACAAATAATGACAAACTCCCAGACTCCAACAACCAGTTCTGTGTTCTCCTAGAAAGTATTAATTTAGCTTGACTAAAATCTATTTTCCAGAAGTTGATTGCTATTAATGCCTCTGTTTTAATGAGCGTGCTATTATTCAATTATAATCATAATATTACCCACAATCCCTAAATTTTTGGATCCCATTTCACATTGTGCCTATGACAGATGTGAGGCTGCTGTGTTTGCACACACATGCTCCTCTCTCCAGATCTGGGGAACTCTTCCACCTCTCTTTTCCTAAAGACCAATGATCCCAAATTAATCTTAACCCGCTCTTTGAAAATCCTCGCGTTCCAAATTGCTCTGTCGTGTTACTCTTGCACACATCTCACTTTGTTGGATGATGTATAGCAGGTTTTCCAGCTGCTGGTGTAATGAAAAGTATTTCATTAGGCTGGGAGGTGGATTAAGGAACCAGGCTCTCTTCCAATTACAGAATACAGGCATTTATTGAAATTCCTGCATTATTATAAATAAATCTGTCATTTTGAGCTAGTAACAAACCAATACCATCAGGATTTATTACGGGTTTAGTGGACTCTAAATTTTGCTTTTTGTTCATCTTTGCCATTCTGCAGAATAAAATTCCTACACTTTTCCTTTTTTTTTTTTTGTCTTTTGTATTTTTCAAGCTTTTAATTTGCATTGCTTGCTGTCAGTTCATCCGTTGTCCAGTTTTCCACAACAGCTTTTACTTTCCCTCTATAACAGCCTGATTTTGGGGTATTTTTGTAGAAATTGGTGCATTTGGCTTGTGTGGTGTTTGTTTGTTTGTTTTGTTAGCTGAGGGTTTTTTAGTGCTCTGTTTATTTTTTTCACTTAGAGGTTTGAGGATATCTAGAAAAGTGCATTTAAAAGGCTGGTAAATATTGAATTTTGGAATCATAGAATGGTTTTTAAGGGACCTTAGAAATCATCTTTTTCCACCCCTCTGCCATGGGCAGGGACACCTTCCATTATCCCAGAGTGCTCAGTGTCCCATCCAGCCTTGGACGCTTCCATGGATGCGGCACCCAGAATTTCTCTGCAAAACTTCTGTCAGCGCCTCTCTGCTCTCACAGGGGAGAATTTCTTCCCAATATCCCATCTCACCCTGCTCTCTGACAGGTTAAAGCCATTCCCTGTCACTCCAGTCCTTGTCCCCAGTCCCTCTCCAGCTCTCCTGGAGCTCCTCTGGGCACTGGAAGGGGCTCTGGGATCTCCCCGGAGCTGAGATCTTTCTCTTCTCCAGACTAAATACCCCCAGGTCTTCCAGCCTGTCCTTTCATCCTTAACTCTATCTTCAGCCTTTTTTTTTCTGTTTAAGCAGCCTTTCCCAACAAATAGAAATGCTTAAATCTCCCATTTTTAGAGCATCAAATTTGTGTACACTGCCACACACAGACTACCCCTGCCCCAAGGAACCTGAACTCTCTTTAAATGTGGGAATACATTTGCCCTCACATCACTTCCAATCCCAAAGTCCAGCTTTACTCCTTTAGCAGCTTTCAAAGTAGACTAGGACAGATCTGGGCCATGCATCAACAGAAGTAATCTTATCCAAAAGAAAAGAAGAAAAAAATAAAATCAGAAAACCAACAAGAACAGGAAACCCCAGGGAAAGTATCAGAAAACAAATAACACTCCCTAGATGCTGAGCCTGGTCTCACATTCCCATGGCAGAAAAGCTGACAGGACAGCAGTGAATGCAAGATCAGGATAAAATCTATCCAGGGCCAAAGCCACACTTGGCACAGCCTAAAATCCATTTCTAGATGCACAGAAAGTGCACAGCGATATTGAGGCAAGAAAAAAATTAAAAATTAAAATAACCACCTTTTGCTCTTCAAAGACCTGGTCTGGTGCCTCCTTATTTATCCTGTTGGACTCAAAGAAAGCAATTGGATCAAAGCCATCCAGTTCTTGCTTTAAAAGCTGCTATAAATCACATAAAGGATGGGTGATGTGGATGTGCTGAGTCAGGAACTTGGTGTAAATCACTTCAGAATAAGTCCAGCTACACTATTTAATGGAAAATGAAAATCTGGCCCTCATTACTACCAGTGATTATTAATTAATTGGTCATTACCAGTCATTAAACCACTCAAATGCTCCAAAGAGCATGTCCATTCCTCTGGTTTTAATCTCCTCAGAAGAAGAACTTTTCTTTCATCCTTTCCTTCCTCATTGAAAATCTCCCTAATTACCTCTTCTTGCTGCCCTGCAACTCTCTGGGTACAAACACCTCTGCAGCCTTTGGGGATGGAGCTTGGAGATGGGTTGGGAAAACTTATTTGGAGGTAGGAGGATGTGGCAGAAGAGCCACGAGCCTCTTCTCACTGATTCCCAGTGTGGATGGGAATCCTGGAATGGTTTGGGGTGGAAGGGATCCTAAAGATCACCTCATTCCAACCCCCTGCCATGAGCAGGGACACCTTCCACTAGCCCAGGGTGATCCAAGCCCCATCCAACCTTGGATAATTCCAGGAATGGGGAAACTTCTCTGGGCAACCTGTGCCAGGGCCTTACCACCCTCACAAGGGTGAATTTCTTCCTTGTTTCTGGTCTGAATCTCCCCTCTTTCAGTTTTAAATCATTGCCCCTTGTCCTGTCCCTCCATCCCTTGTCCCCAGTCCCTCTCCAGCTCTCCTGGATCCCCTTCAGGCACTGGAAGGGGCTCTGAGCTCTCCCTGGATCCTTCCCTTTTCCAGGCTGGACATTCCCATTTCTCCCAGCCTGGCTCCAGAGCAGAGGAGCTCCTGCCCTTGGAGCATCTCCATGGCCTCCTCTGGACTCATGCAGCAGCTCCACATCTTTCTGCTGTTGGAGGTCCCAGAGTTGGATTTGTTGTTCCAGGTGAGGTCTCACAATAATTCCTTGTGATTTTGGGTTGTCCTGCTCATGGTTTGTGACTGTCTGAGCCTGTCCAGCATCACCTGCTGCAGATCCCACCCTTGGTACCACTAAGAGAGATCTGATGGATTTCTCCAAGGACCAGGGAAGCACATCTGAGGGAGTTTGGTCTCGTTGGTTGGGGATACCTGCCCAGATAATGTTTGGTTCAACCATCAAGAGTTACCAAAAGCCTCACAGTTCAGTGCAGGCTTGAAATCCTTAACTCAAATTTCAAAATTCAGTCACTGGATTTTGCCATATTACTTCACTGGCAGGAGTTCAAATTACAAAGCAGATAGATTGAAAAAGGGCACATTTCCAATTTGAATGCAAAATCCATTCACCATGGGCCTGATGAAAAGCTCTGGAAGACAATGGACTATTAATGAACAGGTCCATAAGGGGAGGAACATTTGTGTGTTTGTGTGTGCCTGTCTGTGGGTTCAGGTTTCATTTGTAAAGCAGTAGAAAAGCCTTTGATTCTGCCAAAAAATACACTGGGTTTGTGCTGGGAAATCCGTGCTCAAAGCTCAGAGGCAAAGAAAAAAAGCAGAATTTGAGTTCTTCACAAATATTGAATCCAGGTACGCTAATAAGGGAGCAGAATTATTTCCAGGCGGTCTCCAGAGTGGAGGCAAGAAAGAGAAAACTCTACTAAAGGGAAAACGTGGGCAGAATATTAGAGGAGAGTGTAGTCAGAGTGATTACAACCCAGTCAAAAAGGAATTGTAGAAATTCCCAAACCAGACTGGCGGAAAAAACGTATTGGGAGGGCAAGCAGGGAACCTGACAAGTTGGTTCTGTCTCTACCGTCCGTGGTCAGATTTATCTCTGGTGTAATTCCAGTGATGCTGCACAGGAAAATGTCTCACCATATGTTACAACAAGACTCTGAACATTATTTGAGCACTTGATGGGGAAAAGCAATTAAGCACTGTCTTGTAGATTTAAACAGGAGCTAAGCACATGCTTAAGGACTTCCTCAAAGAGAAATGCTGCTCTGAACAGGAATTTGCACCACATTGAGAGATTTTGTTGTGTGAAGAGCCATGGACCAGAGAGACTTTTTAATATTGGGGTAGATATCTGAGCTCTGAGAAGTACAAGGGATCTCCAGACATTTTTTCCCAACCCAAACAGCTCCGTGGTTCTCTGATTTTCTTGTTTCACATGGGCCATTCCCCCTTCTCCAAGCAGGCGAGTGCTTGGCACGGGTCCAGCTGGCAGACTGATTATTAATTTGGAGAACAAACCAGAGATGAAGTCAAAGTTAATCCTTTTTGTGGGATTCCCAAAAGCAATTTTCATTTCCAGCCAAAGGCTGCCCCAAAGCGCCTTTCAGACACTTTGGCTCTGCACAATAGCCCGGGACACAAAAAACCCCCCTGCAATCATATTTCTGCATAAAAGTGTGCCAGAGTCACTGTTTGTGCAGGACCTTGGGGCTGAATTAAAGAGTGGATGGTCCCTAAGAGAAAGGGACATGAAAAGGTTTGCAGCTTTGGAAAAAAAAATAGGCTGATTAAAAATAAAATAAATTAAAATAAATCTTTGATTGGCTGCTAAAGCAGTTACAAAGGATCTCATGCCAGAGAGGTAAATGCTGGAATTCATTAAACACTAAGCTAAATATGGGTTTAAATCAATCTTTAACACTGCAGCTGCTTGGAATGTTTTGGACACCCTCAGTACCAAAGCTTTGCTTAGTTGAGACCTTCCTAAGAACTAAATAAAACCAGCAAAACTCTTTCACAGGGGTCATTCTGTTATCCAAGAGATAATTTTCCCTTTCTGTGATCAATCCACTGGTTCAAAGACAGGCTGAGCTCTCAGTTATGCTGCTGAAAATCCTGAGAGACATCTCACACATCCAGCAAGGTGGTGTAGGCTTATTGGAGCAAAACCAAACCTCCTGGAAAAATCCTGCACTTCTCAGCCTCTGAATTTGAAATGAAGCACAAATTTGGTCAATCCATGTAGCTCAAAATGAAACCTGAAGTGCCAGTGAAATAAAGGATGGCCCAGCAACTTCCCTGCAGTCATTTAAGGAAATCAAGCATCATCCAACTTATTTAGCTTATTTAGAAAGCCAAATGTGTGCTGGGCTCCTGGGCTGGATCTCCGTGGTGTGGATGGGTACAGGGAGAGCATTCCACCCTTCTGCCCTGGTGAGACCCAACCTGGAGTGCTGGATTCAGTTCTGGGATCCTCAGCACAGGAAAGGCCTGTTGGAATAAGACCAGAGGAGGCCAAGGAGCTGCTCCAGGGGTTGGAGCTCCTCTGCTCTGGAGCCAGGCTGGAAGAGCTGGGATTGTCCAGCCTGGAGAAGGGAAGGAGCCAGAGAAAGCTCAGAGCCCCTTCCAGGGGCTCCAGGAGAGCTGGAGAGGGAATTTGGAGAGGGAGTGGAGTGACAGGGCAGAGGAAATGACTTAAAACTGAAAGAGCAGAGGTTCAGACTAAACAGAAGGAAGAAATTCTTGGCTGTGTGGATGGGGAGGTGCTGGCACAGGGTGCCCAGAGGAGCCGTGGCAATTCCAGCCCTGGAATTGTCCAAGACCAGGTTGGATGGAGCTTGGAGCACCCGGGATAGTGGAAGGTGTCCCTGCCCATGGAATGAGATGATTTTGAAGGTCCATTCCAACCCAAACCATTCTATGAGAAGGAAACTGAGGCACACAGAGGAGATGAGAGAGGATAAAGACCCTGTAAGAGGGCACTAACAGAGCTCTGATATTTGCAATAAGCAGCCAATAAATACATCCACACCTCCCTTAGCTGAGTTTCCTGGTTTCTTTACAGAAATTAAAAAAAAAACTCCAACCAAAACCACTATAAAACTTCCTGCTAAACTACTCAGATTACTCAGTTTCTTTATAAGTTTTGCTTGGCACTGATGCCCTTTTTCTCACCTCTACCCCAGGAGCACAGGCCAGGTACTGAACAGAACAATATTCTGTCAGTCTGAAAGGATCAATAATCAGAGCAGCAGCTATTGTTGAATTAGTTCTTTAGGAAAAAAAAACAACAAAAAAAACCCAGTGTAAATGGAAAATGTATAAAAGGAAGAAAAGACATATTCTTGATCCAGTTGCTTGGCTCAAGGAAAATGAAACCAGCTGGAATATTAATTTGATTTTATTTTTCAGAGAACCATAATTCAAGGTGGTTTGGGGTGATTTCCTTCAGAACTGACAGAAGCAGAATTAAGATAACAGAGATTTAAGAAAAGATTCGTGACCTGTGGGAAATTAGGAATGTTTGGGATTTCCTTTTTATGCGTGTGGGAGAGAGGGAAAGGAAATGATATAAGGAGGTGACAAGCAAGCCCTTTGCCCAGCTGTGAATTCATGAGCACAGCAAACTGAATTGCAGCTTTTTCAGGGGACAAGGTTACTTTCTATCTGCAAATTAGGCAAGAAAAAAAAAAACCAGAAAAATAAGAAACAGCCCATATGCAGCCTCCAGTCTGAAGCCTTAATTAACATAAACAATGTTCAAACGCACAAAGAAATAGATATTACCATTGAAATAAAGCATATGGCTGGCTAAATACCCCAAAGATTTTCTGGAGATAATCTTTTCAGGCACCAGAAGTGCAGCTGATGCTGAGCTCTAATGATTCTCATCACAAGGCCAGGCCATACCACTGGAGAGGGAGCTCAGCACTTCCCACCACCATCAGCCTCCTGGGTTTGGATTCTGCCTTTCAAACCCAGAGCTTGTGGTGGGGAATTAATGAAAACTTTCCCTCTTCACAACCTGGCTCCACTGCTCCAGAAGAAAGCCTGAAACTCAGGAATCATCTCTGGAAGGAGAAATTGGTACCACGGCTTGGTCTGCAAGGAGCTGCTGCCATCAGGGTGGTGTTGGATGGGGATTGGAGCAGCCTGGTTGAGTGGAAGGTGTCCCTGCCCCTGGCAGGGGGTGGAGCTGGGTGATGTTTAAGGTCCCTCCCAATCCAAACCCTTCTGTGGTTTTGTGATTCAATGCACAAGGAACGGTGGGATGGGGGAGAAATTTGCCATTGGGCCCACAGCCAGTTTCCTTGTGTTCCCCTGCCAAAGTTCTTTCCCAAAGGCTGTCACAGGACAGGCATTTCATTGGGGTGAGCCCTCAGAAAGGTTCCTCTGTCCCACTCCGCTGAACAATCCTGAACATGTCAGAATTTTCATACAGAAAATGTGATACCATGGACTAGACAGAGGAGAAATGGAGAAACCAAAGGCACTCGGCCCTGAGCCCTCAATCTCAAAATCAGAAACTAATTTGGAAATCCCTGTCAGGTGTCACAATGCTCCAAACCAGTTCAAAAGCCCCTGATCATAAAACTCAAGGGAATATTCCTTCCTGACCTATCCCTGGAAGTGTCCAAGGCCAGGCTGGATGGGGTTTGGAGCAATCTGGGATAGTGGAAGGTGTCCCATGGCAAGGGCTTGGAACTGAGTGATCTTTAAGAACCCTTCCAACATGAACCATTCTGTGACTGAATTACCCCAGTTCTAGTGGCTGCTTAATAATTTAAAATCTAGTGGCTCCCACAGCATCTAATTAGGATCAGAACTTGAAGTACCAAGAGGGAATTTTTTGTTTATTTTGGGTTTTTATGTCTTTTTGGGGTATTTTTTTTCTTTTTCTGTAAGGTATATTTGATGTCTTTTTGTCTTGTGGATTTTTTTCCTTTAAAAGGATGACATTTTCCAGCTCCTCTACAGAACCCTGTGAAACGGAAACAGAAAAGCTGACAGCTCCCTATAATCCCTTGGCTTCATGGCTTTAAGAAGAAAAAAGGAAAATAATTCTCATATTTAGTCACACTGCAAACTATGCTGTCATCAGGTCAGCTCATGGTGGTGGCTGCAGAAGATGACCTTGGACTGCTTCCATGGAATCATCAAATCATGGAATGATTAAGGTTGGAAAAGATCCTTAAAATCATCAAATCCAACCATCAACCAGCACTGCTGAACCACATCCTCAAGTGCCACATCCACACATTTTTTGACCTCACCTAGGGATGGTGTCTCCACCACTTCCAGTGCTTGACCACCCTTTCCATGAAGAAATTTTTCCAAATATCCAACCTAAATCTCCGCTGGTGCAACTCGAGGCTATTTCCTCTCATCCTGCCATTTGTTACCTGGGAGAAATATCTCACACCCATCTCACTACAGGCTCCTTTCCACAACAGATCAACAATTCATTCATCCAAGTCTTTATCCTCTGCTCTTAAATTTCTTACTGTTGTCCAGAGCCAGAAACACCTTTACAGCATTTCTGGGATCCCTTCAGTGTAAGAAATCCAGGCTGCTACTCCTAGATTAGGATTTAGGAGTGAGATTACAAATAAGACTTATAAATAAAATAAAAACTGTGTAATATTCTAAATAAATTTTAGAAATAAGATGTATTTTGGGGCAAAGCTGCCCCATTGGATCTTTTCTGCTACACCAGAGTATCAGAACTTTAAAAATGATATAATCATCAAATAGTTTGGGTTGAAAAGAATGTTTAAGTCCCACTGATAACTGCAAAACCTACCACTAAACTGCATCCCAAAATGCCACATCTACACAGCTTTTAAATCCTCCTGGGGCTGGTGATTCAACCAACTCCCTGTCTTGCCTAAACTCATTGGATACCAAAATCACCTTGGGAAAAAGGTGAAAACAGAAGCTACTGTGAAAATATTGCAAGCAGGATTTGTGCCCTTCTGAAGCTGACTTTTCCACGTGGAGGGAATTGTATCAGTGGGACAAAAGGGGGATGGAAAGATGAGCAGGAGGATGGCTGCTCTCATCATCACCCAGGGCTGCCTTCCAGCGGAGGACAAGGTGAGAGCAGTGATGGATCTGCCTCCCTCCCACCCCTGGGTGACATTCACAGTTGCTCATCCAGGCCTTGCAGGATGCTTCTCTCCAGGGGCGGCTCCTCAGGTGCCCTTGAGCTTGCATGGAAATGTTTTGGCAGGTCCTGCACGGCAGGAACCGGAGCCAGGGCTGAGCTGTTGTCTCCTTGTTGTACCACCCTGCAGGACCCTCCTGAAACAGCCTGTCTGAGCAAATGACTTGTGTGCACGTTCCAGCTGGACACAAATGTGTTCAGCTACTCCCTCAGCTTCCTTGTCAGCTTTCCTGCTATGATTTCCCAATTACCACGAGATACCAGAGACTTGGGGCTGGTTTTGCTGTTATTCCCACTCCAGCTGGGAAGGATCAGAGTGGATCATGGCCCAAAAGATGGGATTCTACTTTTCTGTTTAGAAAAGGAATCAGGAATTAGCCGGTAGCCGGTCCAGGCAATCCTCTTTCTCTGCCCTGAATAACAGCCAGTCATCCTATAACCACTCCTGAGAAAAAGGGAAATTTTCCTGTTTTCACAGACAACAACAATCAATGCACCCAAGGGATGAGCAGCAGCTTTGTCACATGTGCCAGAAACATTCCAGGGAAAATCCTCCGAGGAACCGAGTGCATTAACAGGATCCACCATCTCCTGCACCTGGACATCATGGTCCTGTGTTCAGGCCTCATGGGAAAGATGGGAAGAATGGGAAAACAAGGTAGGGAATGTTTTTGCTGAGCATAGCAGGTGCCAAAAGAAATGTAGGATGCTGCAGCCAGCAGTGAACAAGCTGGAAACGCTGCCTTTGGCTGCTCAAGGATGTACAAATGCACTTGGATCAAAGGCTGCAAACACCTGGAAGGAGATGTCTCACTCACATCCTCTGTTCTCACATGTCCTGTTTGCTGCTCAGCACTTCCAACTCCGTGGATGATCCCAACAGAGCCTAAAGCTCCTGAGAGCCCCCAAACCAGCCCTCAGCCAGAGCTCAGGGGAGCAGGAGGATTGACAGCACCACAACCATCACTCTGTGGGTCCTCACACCACGCCCTGGCAGTGGGCAGTGGGATTGTCCACTTGGGGATTTTGAACCCAAAATCTCTGGTGCATGGGACTGAAAGGAGAGAGGGAGATGGCAGTTTGTTTGTTGCTAGCTCTGAACAGAGAGCCCAGCTCTGGTCCAGAACTCCTGTCCCTTGTGCCTTCTGTTTTTCAGCCTCCCCCTCTCTGAAATATCCATCCTGATGCTCTTCCCAGCTTTCCATGGCAAGGCCAGGGATGGAGATGCAGGCAGATTGCCTCCTGCCTACCTCTAAACAGCACTTCCCAAAAGAGCAAACAAACAGTGCTGCCAACATGCCAGCCCTGTCTCCGAGAGTACAGCAGGCCCCAGGGCCAGGCTGGGAAGAAGGATGGCTCTCCTGCCACCAAAACCCCGGCTCCAGGGGATGCTGCTTCTCAGAAACCTAAATCAGAACACTTTAATGGCTGAGCGCAGGGCTAGAGGATAAAGAGACAAAGAAAAATAAATCAGGCGGATGACAGAGGGGCTGGGAATGGGAGGAGGTAGCAGACGGTAAAAGAAATTAAATCAAGAAGCCAAATTAAGGTGCTGCAGGCAAAGATGAAGATACTGGATTAAAGATTAACCGTAACCAAGATGGAAATGTGGCCCTTTAAAGGTACTAATTGCTTCAATGCATTTCACTAAACCCACACAAATCTCCTAAGAATAAAGTTTTCACAGATGCAGCTGGATCACAGTAACAGAGATATCTGGACCTAAGAACTCTGGATAGAGTGTTCTGGTGTTTGCAGCTGAGAAGGGGAATTAAAAGCAAAGGAAAGGCAATCACCCTAAAAAACTGAAAGCCTTGCACTGAAGTGAAGGAGAGGGGGTGAAGTCAGTCATCA
Source organism: Thryothorus ludovicianus (assembly GCA_013397245.1). Classification (NCBI taxonomy): domain Eukaryota; kingdom Metazoa; phylum Chordata; class Aves; order Passeriformes; family Certhiidae; genus Thryothorus; species Thryothorus ludovicianus. The sequence continues at coordinate 357,884 of VZTB01005905.1, read as the reverse complement.
GAGAAGGGTTTGGCACTGTACACATAAATTCTGGGGGTATTTTCAAATCACCCTGAATCCAGGGGAGCTGCCAAGCCCTTTGGGGCTGTCTGCTCACCGAGCATTTCCTAATTTATCTCCTGCCAGCCCGCTCCAAAGGAATGGTGGGTGAGCTCGACGTGGAGTGCACCTTTCACACCTGCTCCTTCACAGCCCAAAGGAAGAGACAGCTCAGCCAACATCCCCATCAAAGTGGGGCAGCTGAAGCAGGTTCACCCCTCAGCTCCAGCCCTGGGAGCAGAGGATCCTCGTGCCACCACAGCACATCAGATTTTGCACTGCTGCACATTCCCGTTCTGGGAAAGGTCCCTCATGCATTGCCACCTCCTTTTAGCACTAGCAGCTCACATTTTCCACTGCAGCATCTAAGACCCTGATCCTGGGAGAGTGAGGGGGGTGGAAGAACTGGCTGGGGTTGTGAGGTTCAGTTTTTTAAAACCCTGAGGGGTTTTTTTGAAACATTCCGATGAGAGCTTCCTGGGTGATACGGACTTAGGAGCACCCACAAAAGAAGGATGGAATAGTTTGGGTTGGAAGGGGCATTCAAAGCTCATTGTAATGAGCAAGGACCAAATTAGACCAGGTTGCTCAAAGCTGCATCCAAACTGACCTTGGACACTTCTGGGGATGGGACAGCCGTGACCTGGCTGTTGAACCTGTCCCTTATGGGACAAGCACAGCCTTGAGCCTTGCTGTTCCTGGCAGGATTCCCATGAGCAGAACTTCAGGGAAACACCAAAATCAAACTCAACCTGCACCTCAAGCCTCCAGCTGGACATCAGAGAGCTCTGAGCCAGGTGGGAGAAGGACAACACAGGTACAACCCCCCACATGGACGTGGGGATGCTGCTGTGGAGATGAGGAGGTTTAGTCAAGTGTGAGCTCAGCTTGCTGCACTTTTTTCCCTGCCACTGCTTTCCTTTGCTCCTTCCTCTCCCTTTGGCCTCCTTTTCCTCTGCACTCCACGAAATGAGCATTTCATGGGAGCGGAGCAGCCAAGTGAATCTGAGCTGGCAGCTCCTTGAACGCGTGGAATGCCTCCCTCGTTCCCAGCTCGAATTTCGGAAAGCAACATCTGCCTGCTCCTGAAGGTCATTTGGATCCTGGATCAGGGATGCTGCACCAGCTCCTCATTGCTATGCTGTGCTTGGAGCAGCCATAAATGTCCTGTCACATGAAATGCTGCTTCATTACAAGTTTTGGGAGGGAGGGGGCAAATAAAATGCAAAGCAAACGGCAAAAACCCACTCTGACGGGACCGGTGTGATTCCTGCCCTTATTTACGTGGGTGTAGAAGGGAAATCAGAGGTTTTGCTTTGGATTTGTATTTGGAAACCTGTGGGAAATCGAGATGATGCTAATGCAGTGAGGGGGCTGGCGCAGTCGTGGCCAAATAAACGCTAATAAATAAATGCTGATGTTTAGGATCGCGCTGCCCCCTCTCCTTGAACAAGCTGTTCCCAGCACTCCTGGGGGCTGATCTGATGTTTTCTCACCAGGGGGGTCGGTGTAAACATCTCCCCAGTGGGCAGGGCGCGATGGATCAGAGGGAAGAGGGTGAGATCCCTCGGGAGGAGTGGGAACAGAGCGGCAGCGAGGCAGCAGGATTCAGGCTGCCGGGAACGGTACCCTGTCACAGCTCGGCAGCTGAGGGGATGCAGGGAGCCCCTGGCAGCAAAGCAGAAGGTTATAGTGAAGCTAGAAAGCAGCAGAGCAAACTTCCCTTCTCCAGCCTGCATGGGCAGGAGCTGCAAACACAAATCAAGCTCCAGACCTGCAAAGCTGGCAGAGGTTTTCCCGCAGGAAGATTTCCCCTGCCACAAAATCCCAGTGGTTTTAAGCAGACTGCATGACTGTGGCCGGGTCTGCTCTAATTCCTGCTTTTCTGCCGTGGATGTCCGGGAGGAAAGGCGTGGAGACGCAGCACCCCAGCAATTTTTGCAAGGAGCAGGAATAAGGAGCAGGTGCTGAGCGGAGCGACACGGATCTGCTTGTGCTTTTCTCAGGAAAGGAGGTCACGGGGGAGGAGGGGAAGTCATTTCCCAGCTTTGCCACTGCAAGTGTGTTTAACCAAAGCCACGCTGGTACCCAAACGCTCTGCCTGGCCCCTCTGCAGCTCATGAAAAGAGGGATTGCTATCAAAACCTTTTAAAGCCACTTTCTGCTAATGAAAACAGCTTGCAGAGATACAAGCTGGTGGAAACCTCTCTACCCCCAGCAATATTTCTTCATTAGGCTTTCTCCTGTCTCCTCCCCATCCTGCTGTATCTCTGTACATCTGGAATCAGAAGGGACAGAGAGTTCCCCAAAAACCCCAGGCAGTGGACTTGGCTTCTGTTCTGTTGTATTGTATTGTATTGTATTGTATTGTATTGTATTGTATTGTATTGTATTCTATTCTATTCTATTCTATTCTATTCTATTCTATTCTATTCTATCCTATCCTATCCTATCCTATCCTATCCTATCCTATCCTATCCTATCCCATTCCATTCCATTCCATTCCATTCCACTCCATTCCCACTTTCAGTGACATCCCTACCTTCAGCCACCCACCTTTCCCAAACTGGGCAGATGTTGCAGCATCTGTGCAAACTCACACTCAGCTGTCTGCTGTGTTTTATGTGCTGAGGTTCAACTGAGGGGCAGTGACAGGTTTGGAGAGCATTCATCCCAAGGGGAGTTTCTGACATCTCACTTAATGAGAAGATGTGGAATATTCCTCAGCTAATTAAATACTTGCCAATTATAAGGCATCATCAATGATGACTCTGCTGGCTAAAGCAATTTTTACTGAGAAATGTCTCCGCTGTCCTGTCTGGGGTTTGCAGCAGCAGGAGTGGCCTTTCTTGCAGGAATTGCTGATGGTGCAGCAGCAGGCACAGTCCTAGGGGTGAAATGTCCTTTATTTCCTGCCCATCCACCCCCCCACAACCTGCCCAGCAATAAAATGCACATAAACCTGTGCCAAACACATCTATCTCTGCCTCCTCCCTTGGCAGCGTGATCATTTCAGCCTTTCCTCTGCACCTCCTGCAGACCTGAACAGATTCCCTGGGCTCTGCTTCCACACTGGAACATCTTTCCAGAGGGAGAACCAGCTCCTGCCGCTCAAAGGCTTGTGATGCAGGGATCAGGACTGGGTCTACAGCTCCCAAGCTGGGAAATTCAGAATTCCCCCTGAGCCTCCCTCATGGATTAAGCCAATAAGAACTGAATGCACTCAACCCTCCTGGCATTCTCTTTGCCAGGGCCCAGGGGAGGCAGGAGCAGGGGGACAAAGCCAGGCAGCATCACCATCACAGATGAAATGCAGAACCCCAGCAGGAAGCTTTTATCCTCTGGCTCAGGACTGCTCATTGCCAGGGTGTTTTCTCCAAAGGCCAAGCTGGAGCCAGGAATCTCCAAGGGAGGAGATCAGATTGCAGAGGGTGGGAAAAAGGAGATTCCTGCTGCTGCTGCTCATTCCATCCCAGCCAGGATGGTGGGTAGAGAGGAATGTCCAGAGGACAGAAGCAGATAAACATCAGAATAAGGAATAAAGGAATAAACAGTGAAGACTGTGCAGAGAAAAAAAAAAACTTTCTGGAGCCACCAAGGAAGAAGAACAAGTTTGGGATGGAGACAGAGTCTGGAAATCAAAGGGGGTCTGAGTGTGTGGAGAAAGTTGATCAGAACATCTAGTTTGACACTCAGGAGTCCTGAAAGAAAAAAAAGTTTGTAAACCACAGTGCTAAGGTGTAAATCTGGCTGTTTTCTCCCCAGCCCCTCTGAAATGTCCCTGCCAACACTGCTGGCTCTTGAATCAAGGTCATGCACACAGCCTGAGCAGCGAGCAGACAGGTAGGTTAGGACCAAAGGGATGAAGCTGCTGGTCCCAGCCTTCACCTGCCCACGGGTAACAGAATTGAGCAGGAAAAGTACAGTGGATGTGACAGCTCCCACTCCATCCTCCTGTTTGATTTTCCTTTCTTTCCTGAGATGACAGGCGGTGTCAGAGTGAAGGAGCACCGCTCACAAGCTGGGGGCTCCCAGGCCACCTCTTCTGAAAGCTTTTCTGGGGAGAGAGGGAGGCCAGGAGGACAAAAATAAATGCTCCTTGTTCAGGGGACCTGAGAGCAGGTCCCCACGTCGCTCCTGCTTCAGAGAAGCAGAAAATGTTCTGAGAGTTGCTGTCAGTTCTGCTGCATTCTGAAGCTGTCTCACCCCTGCAAGCCTCCAAAGCAAAGTGACACTTGTCATTGGACCAACACTGCTCCCTCCTAAACCCTCCAAAAACACTAATCTGCGTAAAGGCAAATGTAAAAGAAAATTCAGAGCTGCAAGTGACCCAGAAAAGGAGATTTTTTTTTTTTTTCAGCTCCAGTTGCAATAACAGCACATTGAAAGCTGTGAAACGCTCGGGCATGACAGTACCAGGAGTCGTGTAAGCCCTGGTTCACAGACTGCAGCAGCAGTGCTGGGGAGACAACAGGCAGGACAACTTCAGCTGCCTCCCACATCCCAGGAGGAGCTGGCAGGGCTGGCAATTAGCAAAAGCATCTTTTTGCACTTGTAAAAGGAGCAAGTTGGGTAGAAATGAGCTGGGAAACTGGGAAATGGCCAGTGCTGTGATCCCTCTCCTGTAACAGCACTTGTGAGGTGCTGATGTCTGAGAGGAGACAAACACAGCAGCCCTCCAGAAGCGGGGGTGGAGAGGGGGAGTTCTTTTTATAGCCACCTGGAAAAAGAATCAAAAACATTTTTGTCCCACAAACAGGATGTTCCTGGGAACACCGTGGTGGAATGCGCCTCACCATCACTTCAAACTGAATTTGAGGAGGCATTTCTTTACACAGAGTTGTCAGACACTAGAACAGGCTTCACAGAGAGGTGGTCAACACCTCAAGCCTGTCAGTATTTGGGAGGGATTTGGAAAACCCTCTTAATAACTTTTGGATAGCCCTGAACTGGTTGGCCAGTTGGAGTTGATGATTTAAGTCCCTTTAAACTGAAAAATCTATATTCTATTCTATTCTATTCTATTCTATTCTATTCTATTCTATTCTATTCTATTCTATTCCATTCTATTCCATTCCATTCCATTCCATTCCATTCCATTCCATTCCATTCCATTTTGTTCCAGTGGTAATTCTGAGATTCTTCCCCTGGCCTGCTCCAGGTGTCTCATTCCAAACATCTTCAATCCCCTCCCTCATCCTGAGCTGTTTCTCTTGGGGACGAGCAGCAGATTCTCTCCTGGGACTCATCAGTGCAACTTTAATGACTGAAAAAATCCTTGGGCTGCAACAAAGCCACGGCCATGTGTGTGCTTTCCCTATCCCTGCACTCACACTGGATCTCCATCTTGAGAATGTTTAAATTACACCTCAGGCATCACAAATCCCTTCCCTCCAGGTACCTTGGCAGTTTGATTTTCCCAGCCAGGACTGTGATCCTGCAGTAATATTGAACACAGGGAGCTCCCTCCACTCTCCTGGTGTTGTTGCTCCGTGTTCAGCACTTCTGGAGATGACTTTTTTTTGAAACTGCCTGGATTTTAGGCACTTGTATCACAGGGTTCTGCCTCCCTCATCACCACCAGTAAGCAAACAGTCCCTTGGAATATTTTTAAATGTCAGGGAACTCTCCAGCACTGTTTTGACCAATACATGGGATATCAGGACAGGAAAAGATCTGTCTGAACACAATTCCCAGCAGCAGTGATACATTACTGCAGCTTCAGTTTGGGAAATTATTGGTAAAGATATCCCAGTTGACAGCCAAAAAACCTGCAAGAGCCCTTTGCCCAGGCCCCAGCCTAGGATTATGGGTGAAAAAAACCACATTCATATTGACAATCCTTGGGATAATCCTGTGCAGTGCCCTTGAAGCTGTCAGGAGCCTTGCTGAGGTTTGAAGGATGCTCAGCATTCCTTCAGATTTGACATATGAGCTCTACGCACCATTAAATAAATAATAACCACAGCTAAAAATGAATAGCATTCTCCTGGATCCCAGCCCCTCTGTGCTCCTTTTCTCCCAATACAGGCCACAGTTAACTTCTGTTCAGAGCCACCATCAGAGCTGTGAGAGAGGGCAGGAGAGCTGAGCTGTGGCTCTGCTCTGCTCCTCCTGGGTGACAGAGGATAAGTCACTCCCTGGGTTTCTCCTTCCCCACCTGAAAATGACAAAGTTTGGGTTCTGGGGACAGCCCAGCACTCTGCAGTGCAATTTTGACCTTTTCCATTTTTGTCTCCTTGGCTGGCTGGTCATGGATTGGATCCATCACCCAAAACTGAGGGGGACTGATGTACTTCTCACCCATGTGCTGCCTGCACTTCCATCCTCGGCAGCAAGAAAAGCTCTGCTCAGACCTGGGAAGATCAAGATTCTTGCTGGGTCAGGCTTCAGGCCACCACCATGACATCTTAGAGTGGTTTGGGTTGGAAAGGGCCTGAAAGATCAGCTCATTCCAACCCCCTGCCATGGGCAGGGACACTTTCCACTGTCCCAGGCTGCTCCAAGTCCTGTCCAGCCTGGCCTTGGACACTTCCAGTGATGGGGCAGCCACAGCTTCTCTGGGAAACCTCACCACCCTCACCCTGCCATGCACCAGGGTCTGGCAGAGGGTGAATTTATTCCCTCAGAGACAGGCAGCAAACCCCCTCCTGACATCCCACCAACATTCCACATGTCCATTAAACTCCCTGGAGATGCAGCTCTGGCCTGAAGCTGAAGGGAGCTCCGGGAGATGAACACTCATCTTCCAACTGGTCAGCGCTGTAATTGAATTAAAGGATTTGCAAAGCCCTGGAAAGAGCCTTGACAAGTCTGAAAATCATTCTAGTCCGTGAAATTGGGCTTTCTGACCTCCCTGCATCAGTTATTTTTCTGACTGAGGGTTAAAGTGCATCCAAATAAATCTGAGGGTCAGGACACAGAGGATTTGTCCTCTCCAGGAGTTTTGCTCATTGCCTTCCAGGAGGGCCACTGGGAGAATCTGTCAAGCTCCACATGGAGTTGGCTGTCAGAGAAGGTTGGATATTCCATATTTTTTGCTAATCCTCTCTGCCATGGGGCTGAGAGGCCACAGAGAGGGATGCACAGGTTGGTGTCTCGTGCCCTCACGTGAGCAATCTCACAGTGATGGCCCTGAGTCTCCTCATTCCACTTCATGAACACCAAAATTCACATGGTGACACTCCGTGCTGCCCACAGAAAACAAAAACCACGATGGGAGCTCCTCTGGGTGACCAGTCTGACCATCAAACACACCTTTAGATAACCAGTTCTCAGTGATAAAAAGGAATACTTATTTTTGCTCACTGGAAGGAGCTCCTCGCTCCCAGATTTCCTGACATTTCGAGGAGCTGTCTGATGTTATTTAGCACAGCAGGCTCAGGGAAAACTGAGGCACGAAGCTTACACTGATTTGCCCAGACACTCAGAAAGTTCATCATTAGACAAGGGCTGCATCCCCGGCACTGTGGCCTCTTTTTGCTGCTGTTTTAGCAGAACATTTCATCTTCTAGCATGGTGCACAAGCAGTCAGGTGAAAATGAACACAAGTCCTTTTCTCCTCTTTAAAACAGGGGCAAACTTTCCCCATCTTTATTCCCAGCGTGCCAGTTTTGGAGCTTTTTCCACCCCATCTGTCAGTCCAGACTTGTCCATCCTGCCAGCCCATCACCTTTGAGCACTGGCCTGCACTCAACAACCTGCTCCCTGAACATTTCCCATGGAATCCCATCATGAGAATGAGGTGGCTGGGACTGGAATGGACAGAATAGATAAAATTAGATATTAGGGAGAAATTCTCCCCTGGGAGGGTGTGAGGTCCTGGCACAGGTTGCCCAGAGAAGCTGTGGCTTGAAGTGTCCAAGGTCAGGTTGGATGGGGCTTGGAGTGACCTGGGATAGTGGAAAGTGCCCTTGCCCATGGAACAGGGTTGGAATGGGATGATCTTGAAGGTCCCTCTCTACTCAAACCATTCTCTGATTCTACGATGAAATTTTAGAAATACAAGATTTATTTTGGCTGTGGTGGATACTGCTGTGTTTCTGGCTTGCAGTTCGAGGATCCATTAAAAAATGAGGCATTTTAAGAAATTCATCTGAACTTGCCTCAGTCTTGCAAGGAAGCTGAGCAAAGAAGCCTGATGAAGAAACTTTTTCTTGTATCCTTAATAAAGGCACATAAAACATCACCTGCTCAAACATCTGCCTAGTGCTGATGGTCTGGGCTTTGTCCAGCCTTTGTCCTGAGGCACCTGTGGTCATAACCCACCTTCCTCAAATCCCACACAGGCTGCTCTATCCCTCGTCCAAAGTCCCTCTCCGGCTCTGTTGGAGCCCCTTTAGGTACTGGAAGGGGCTCTAGGGTGTTCTTGACCCTCCCTCAGCTCCCAGCCTTCCTCAGCTCCCAGCCAAGCCAACACTCCAGAGCATACAGACCTGGTAAGATCTGCAGGTTTAGAGACAGGACCATTTGGGAAGTGGTGCTCCGTGCCCAAACAGACTTCCCTGTGCCCATAAAGGCAGCCTAAATCAATCCAGCAAAGAAGCACATGGAGAGAAAGTGACTCCACTCTGAATTTTGCACGCAGGGGGTGCAGAGCATTCTGCTGGTGCAGCTCTTTGTGTCTCCTCAGTGCACCTGAGCCTGCCTTGAAGCTGGATCAAAGCTGCACCCTGTTGCCTGGAGTTAGAGCACACCAAAAGCAGGCAGAGCAGATTTCCCCAACCTGCCTTTTTCCCCCACACTTCAAAGCCTGGAGCTGTGATCCAAAGCTCTCCACCAGCACACGCAGATGCCTGGGCTGTGTTGTTACAGCCTGGAGTCCCCTCATGCAGCCTGGGAAGTCAGGCTGGATTTCCACCACAAGCCACCTTCAGCAGCCTGGCATGCCCACAAAGGAGGGTCCAGGAGAGCTGGCAGGGATGCAGCCACAGAATCATGGAATTGTTGGAAAAGATCCTCAAGCCCAACTCTTGACCCAGCACTGCCACGTTCACCACTAAACCTCAACCCCAAGTGCCACATCGGTGCATCTTTTAAATCCCTCCAGGGATAGTGACTCAACCACCACCCTGGGCTGACTGTTCCAGGGCTTGACTACTCTTTCCAAGAAGGAATTTTCCCTAATATCCAATCTAAGCCTTCCCTGGTGTGACTTGAGGCTGCTTCCTTCTGTCCTGTCACTTGTTACCTGGGAGAAGAGATTGACCCTGGCCTGGCTGCACCCTTCTGTCAGGGACTCGTGCAGAGCCAGAAGGTCCCCCCTGAACCTCCTTTTCTCCAGGCTGAGCCTCCTCAGCTGCTCCTGCTGCTTGTTTGTTGTTTTTTTTTAGAATACACAGCACAAACATGTGAGCACAGAAACCATCCCGAGCCTCCTGAGGCTCCAGCAGCTCTCACCCTCAGCACTGAGCCGAGGTTGGAATCACGTCACTGAACCCAAATTCCCTTCCCGGTGGGAGCATCCTCCAGGTGTCAGTGTCTGGCTTCTGCCAGGTCTGTAGAGAGAATTCATTTATTCCCGACCCCTTTGCTAGGGAAGCAAGGGAGCATTTATTTGATTCACAGCCTCTGAATCCTCTGTCCCCTCCCCTTTTCCCTTCTGTCAAAAGTCATTAAACCCTGCTCTGCTGGCAGGCAGCAGGAGCCCTGCATTCTCCTCCTCAGCTTCTCCTGCATCCTGTGCTGTGAAAGGCACTGGGGAAACAATCCAGCACCTGCTTTCCCAATTCCATGGACAGTTCTGACCACTGGGAAGCAGCTCAGCGAAGGCCAAAGGAGTTTAACTCCTGTCCTGAACAGGGATGGACACAGCCCCGTGCTCTGCGGCTTTGTGTTGACAGAATTGGTCACCTCCTTCCTGAAACACCTGGAATCCAGGTAACAACTCCCAGGAGAAGGAGTTCAAACAAGGGAGGTGTCTGGCAAAACAGCCCCCTGGAATCTGTCCTTCTTTGTGCTCCCAGAGCCCAGGTTGAGCAGGAATAAATCCTCAGGCTCTGGAGGTGTGACTGGGCTTCACTGCATTGCCCTGTTCTGTCTGCTCTCATCCAGGGCCTGAAAAAGGCTCCTGGGACCACAATTCCATCTGCCTGGTTGCACACTGCGAGTGCAGTCAGACAGGCTGAATTAAGGGATACTTCTAACTGGGTTTAACACAGGGGAACTAATGGGAATATTCAGATTAACCTCCCTGCATGCCCCTGTGTAGCCAGGCTTTGCAAGCTCGGCGCTCACGTCCCTCACTGACATCCCCTCAACACATCCACAGGAGCAGCTGGGAAAGGCAGGATTTGCAGCAGAAGATGTGGGGAATTCAACAGATTAAGGGCCATGGAGCTGGAGCAGGGGGACTGGCAAACACCAGCAGAGACCCTCTATGGGATCACATGAAGGGTGGTGTCACTCCCCCACAGATGGAGTGTTGCTGCAAAAATTTATATAATATATCATTTGTATGAAATTAATCTATGATAGGTCATTAATAGATGCAAAGGGGAGAGCAGTGCACCGATTTCTCACAGGGTTTTAGGGTTTTAACAGATCATCAGGTTAAGGGAAGTGACCTCAGCTCTGCTCCTGTGTGACCCTTCCTGGACTGTGTCCAACCCCAAGGCCTCCAACATCAGGATGTGGAACTGATGGAGGGATTCCAGAGGAAACTACAAAGATGAGCAGGAATGGAGCCCTGAGAGAGCTGGAGTGTTCAGTGAGAAAAAAAGAAAGTGTCAAGGACACTCTAGAGCTCCTTCCAGTGCCTAAAGGAGCTCCAACAGAGCTGAAAAGAGACTTTGGACAAGGGATAGAGTGCCAGGACAAGGAGGAATAGCTTTAATCTGAAAAAGGGGGGATTTAGTTGGGTATTAGGAAGGAATTCTTCCCTGTGAGGGTGGTCAGGCCCTGGCACAGGTTCCCAGAGAAGCTCCCCATACCTGGAAGTGTCCAAGGCCAGGTTGGACAGGGCTTGGAGCACCCTGGGATGGTGGAAGGTGTCCCTGCCCATGACAGGGGGGTGGAACTGGGTGATCTTTAAGGTCTTTTCAACCCAAACCATTCTGTGATTCTGTGGAGTGTCTGTATCCGGGGGAATCATTTATCCCTGTCAGCACAGACAGGCTGTGACTGCCTGATCTGCAGCTCTGGCAGGGTCATTAAAGCTCTGGGTGACAGACAGGGGAAAAGAGAAGCTGTTTCTTGACTTCAGAAAGCTTTTCTTCAAAAGGCAGGCACTGGGAGATGGATTAACTGATGTGATGAGCAAAATGATTTCTGTGGGACGTTAGAGATAAGACAACTCCCGTGTGACATGTTTCTGGTGATGGGGAGTAGAGGAAGAAAGGGAGCTGTACATGCCCTCCAAAGGGAATCCGGAGGATTCCAGCAAGGCTGGAATCATAACGGGCTCCAAAAAGCACAGGAAAGAAAAGTTAATGCCTCCCTCTTTCAACAAGAGGTGCGAAGCCCAGGGAGCTCACACCGCGTCCTGCTCCTTGCGCTGCCTTGCAAGGACTTTCCTTTTATCCTAGTCAGGAATTCAGACAGCTTTGGATTCTGCAGATTAAACACCGGATATCCCACTCAAAAAAACGTGAATTTCAGGCAAAGCAGCTGCACTTCAAGATTCATGGGGTTTCTGGACCATAAACACCAAGGAGTGCAATTACCCCCTGAAAAAATTATACAAACAATTCCTCCTTCTAGGATATTTTGGGGGCTCCTCTGAGTTGTTCCAGACAAAACAAACCAACAAAAACACCCTCAAAAAACTTGCTCTGACACTTCAAAACTCTCCCAGTGGTTTGTCGCTCTGTGTGACCACCCCCAGGACCAGCAGCTCCTCTCTGAGAACCCCCCCGAGCAGGGCAGTCCTCAGCCTCTGGGAGCTGTATTTTAGGATATCACAAGTTTCCAAGTGATTTCACCTCACCCCAGAGCTGAGGCAGTGTTTGTTTTGTTCTCCAAACCTAACCTTGCTCCCACAGGTCACCTTCCTGAACAGCGAGGTTTGCATTTCCTAAGGCAGGCAGGTGAAAGGCTTTAATTACTGGAACAGATCTTTCCCAAGGGAAGCCGAGGGTGTCCTTGAATTAAAACCACAAATTCCCGAGGTGCTTTCTCTTCCAAGAGCAGAAAAGCTTTTATGCAAATATTTTGGAAGGTTTGGAAAGGCCTCTTAAGATCGGTTACTGTAATGCCTGGTTATTATAATGCTTAGTTATTGTAAGGAGGCAGAGGAGCAGAGGAGTTGCTTGATGGAGCCAGGCATTCCCTGTGGGAATGAGGGTTCCCCTGGCAATGCAGACCTGCTGGATCTCACTCTTTGTGTGTCTGGGGTTGGGTTTCACACCTGCACAGCCTGATTTTCTCTCCTGCACCAGGGACTAAAATAGGAGCCCTCAGCCGTCCCCTGCTGTCACCAAGGAGGGGACAATTGGTGCTCACCTGTTGTAGCCTGATCCCATGCTGCCTCTCCAGACCCTTCATAGGATCACAGGATGGTTTGGGATGGAAGGGACCTCAAATATCTTCTCATTCCAACCCCATCCCATGGACAGGGACGCCTCCCACTATCCCAGGTTGCTCCAAGCCCACCCAACCTGGCCTTGGACACTTCCAGGGAGGGGACATCCACAACTTCTCTGGTCATCCCAGTCTCCGGGGTTCCAACACCACTCTCTCATTAGGATTTTTTCTTAATATCCAGTCTTCACCTACTTTATTTCACTTTAAAGTTGTTCCCCTTGTCCCATCACTCCTTGCCCTTGTGACATCCCACACCTTGTGATTTGTGACTGTCCCTTTCCATCTCACACCACTCCTCCTCATTTACCTGATCCCGTGCTCAAAGAACATTCAAACACAGCTTTGATGGCCTGAACCCAGACTCATCAGCCCCATAATTGCTTTGCAACGCTAAAGAGCCCCACATCTTCCTCTGCAGCCACAGAATTGTGGAATTGTTAAGGCTGGAAAAGATCATCAAGCCCAACTCTTGACCCAGCACTGCTGTGTTCACCACAAAGCCTCATTCCCCAAGTGCCACATCCACACATTTTTTGAACAGTCCCAGGGGTGGCAACTCCACCACTTCTCTGGGCAGCCGGTTCCAAAGCCTGACCACCTTCCCAGTGAAGATTTTTTTCCCTAATATCCAATCTAAACCTGCACTGGTGCATCTTGAGACCATTTCCTCTGGTCCTGTAACTTGTTACCTGGGAGAAGAGACTGACTCCAGCCTCATTAAAATGTCCTTTCAGGGAGTTATAAAGAGACATGGAGTGATGCTGTCACCACCAGTAACAAACCTTGGCTCTCTCTCCCTGTTCCCATTGCCAAATGAAATCCCAGGGGAAAGGCAGGGGAGAAATAAAACTCTGGTGATGCTCAAGAACAGGAACACACATCCATGGCTGTATTTATCAACTCCTCTCCTGTCCCAGCAGGAGAAAAAGGGAGCAGGAGACCAGATCCTGCCTGGGTTTTCACTTCATCAGGGCTAAGCAGCCAATAATTACTCCAGATGAATACCCTTGGAGGAGAGCCAGAGAATCCCAAATCATTCTCTGATTTCAACTTTCAATTTACCCAGCCCATGCTAAGCTCATTAATCACATTTGCAGCACCCAACACAACAGAAATTAGTCCTTGATCTTCTCCCCTCTCATTTCATGACATGAGGAGTTGGGGGAAAGGGGAAGAGAAAAAAAGATGCAGAGGTGCCACCCAGAAATCTCAAAGTCGCTCAAAGGGGCTGGGATTAATAAATCAAAAATCCATTGTTAATAGTACAAGCTTAAATATCCATCTAAATGCAAATGAATGAACACTCAAGGGTTCTTCCTCTTTTTTTTATTTCCAAGTGCTCTGCTTGACAGCTCCATCTTTGAGGAAGCACATGGTCACTAGATAATTTTCTGGTTCTAATTGCAGTTTTACAGTCCAACCCTTCACAGCCCATGGATTTTTAGTGGCCTTTAAAGAGTTTTGGCGTGCTCTGGATGGGATTGGGAGCTCGGGTGGCTGCAGGAACAGGCAGGAGCTCTCATGGAAGGATTGCTCCAGGTTTCCACCCTCTGTATCTGTTCAGTCACAGGAGGCAAGGGGTTAAATCCTGACCTGGGTCACTGAAATCAGGTGGAATTTGGGTCACCAAGATCTGCAGCCTGAGGTGGGTGTGGGGAAGCTCCACCCAGCCACCCATCCTTGGAGCAGGAACATGGACAGCGCCTAAAGAGGAATCTTGAGGGGTCTCAGCAACTTCTGAGAGAGCAACACCACGCCAGGCTGGCTTGGGCTGCACAGGGAATGAAGCAGGGTGGAGAACAGGCAGGGAAATGAGCTGTGAATCCATTAAATTGGCCAGAAATGGGAAAGGGGATTTCACAGAATCGCAGGACGGCTTGTCTTGGAAGGGACCTTCAAGAACATTTAATTCCAATCCCTCTGCCATGGACAGGGACACTTTCCCCAGGACCAGCTTACTCAAAGCCCAATCCAACCTGATCCTGAACGCTTCCAGGGATGGGACATCCTTAGTTTCACTCCTTTGCACAACTTACTTGAGACTGATCAGTGGGAAAATCTCCAGTTCTCAGGGAGAGGTGGCAGGAAGGAGGAGATGGGAGAAAAGCAGGGAACCACAAAAGAGTGTCTGAACCATGTGGTTTCCTGGCACAGATTCACCAATCAGGACCTCTACCACATACCAGGCAACAAGTCCAGAGTGCAGCCTGAAAGTTCGTGTTTCAAGCAAGAAACAATTACCCAAAATTGTGATTCAATCCCCTTGACAGCTCCAGGGTGCTGTTCAAGTTCGAGGTGAACAGTCAGGACTGGGGAACAGGGTTTGCATTATTTTGCATTTCATTAGACCTTCCCAGGAGGCAGCAGCAGTAGCAAATCAGCTTTAAAATGTTGTGCAAATCAGCTTTTAAAATATTGCACGAACAGCTTGGCAGCTCCCCTCGCCAGAGCTCGCAGGATCAGCTCGAAGTTTTGGAACATCGTCCGAGCAAAAATCTGCTGACATCAGGATCTGGGGCTTTTCAGCTGCTCAAGATTGTAAATGTTGGTTGCAAACATTTGCAGGCTTTCACACAACCCCCAAAACCCCAAAACACGGGGAGGGTGGAGGCTTAGCAGCAACATTTGCACAACCAATCTGCCGGGGGGTTGGGATCCATCCTTGAAAACTGAACTGTGCCATCGGTGCCAAGAAATTTCCTGCTCAGCTCTTAGCTCCCATTCTTTGTGCCATGAGGATGCAGGGATGAAAGACTGAGAGGAATCCCAGCATCTTGCACTCCTACAGCAACAACAGGCAGCCCAAGAAGCTGCTGAGCCTTGGGAGGAAGAGCGTGGAGCAGCCAGAGCTCCCAGGTCGAGGGAGTTGGAATGAGATGATCTTTAGGATCCCTTCCAACCCAAACCATCCTCTAGGATGAGGCAGAGCTGATGATGCTGAACTGGGCACTGCTTTGCCTCCAGTTCAGAAATGCCATCCAAACCTCGCAGTCCATGCTCAGCACTGGGTAAACTTTCACCTGTGTCCTACCAGGCACATCCCAGTGCCAGCTCTGACAGATTCCTGTACCCACCCTGGATGCCATCCCTGTCCCTCAGCCACGTCCTAACTGGATTTTGCTCTTTTCATGCTCAGATTGCAGCTAATTTAACTCAGGCCTGAGAAACAGGGAAACATCTCCATGCTCCTGGACACAACCCTCTCTGCTTTTGGAAAGCCAAAAGCACTGGGATGGAGTGCAGAGCAAATGGGGCAATGGTTCCAGCTCCCGCCTTCACTTGCCAAAAATTGGGTTGTTGTACAAGGGCTTTAATTGTATTCCAGCATGGAGAAGCAGCAGATCCAGCAGAGCAGGCCAGATCCTGAGCCTGCACACCAATCCAACCCTCTGCTGACCCACACACTCTTTGGCACACAGAGAGTATAACAAAATCCCCTTTTATTACTTTCTTAAAACTTCACCTGCATCTTAACCATCTTCTGACTCTGAAGCAATTTTCTCTAGAAGCCAGAGGGACCAGTTCTGCCCTGGGCTACAGCACAGGTGTGATCCCACAAGCAGGGAGACCCTCTGGGTTCTTCAGCTTTGGATCCACTCAGAGATGCCAAATTAATCCCAGACCAACAAGAACTGAGCTGAGTGTAAATATGTTGCCTGCCTCTCTGTGCATATGCTACTTAATGGAGCATAAAAGGACAAGAATGGAATCATTTTTCAGATGCTGCTGGTAATAATAATAAATAATGATAATAAATGCAGGGGCATGTGCCAAATGTCTGAGATCTCAAGGAGAGGAACTGACTGCAAGCAGAAGAGAAGCCAGGTAGGTGCTCAAACTGAGATGCAAAAGTCAGTGAAGTAAAACCACCATTAAATCAAACACTTTGTATCCTTGTCAAGTTCACTCAGGATTTAAGACCTCACTTTCAGAGTGGGTTTTTTTTTTTCTTACTAAGATGCACATTTTTTGACAACTACTCCCCATATAGGATTTATGGTCCCAACTCTTTGTGGTAACTTGGGATTGCTTTCTTTCCCCTGCTGGCCACAACCACATCACTCAAACCCTCCTGAACAGCACCAGTCATTGCTGGAATTCTGGCAAAAATAATTTTTCTATATCACAGCAGCACAATATAAAGTTCCTATCACGCGAGCTTCACCTCCACAGGCCTTATTTGCAACTGATTTTTTGTTACTCTCCTTATGGTGCATGATTTGGGATGAGCACTGCAGAGAGCCAAGCACGGCTTTGCTGAGCTTAATCTGAAAACTTCCAGAGTCCTGGATCCCAGTTCATGAATCCTCTATGTGGAAAAATCCACAACTAAAAGCTCAGAGAGAAGCACTACACATGTGAAGGAAGAAGCACTCCCCACCAGGACAAAGAAAATATTGAGTAGAGAGAGCAAGAACTGACATATCACTGTTAAAATTATGATTTCACCCGAAAAAGCAAACAGACCTGGGAGAGAGAAGGGAAACCCACAGAACTCACCCATCATTTTCATCCCACAGGATGCAGGTCTGGTTGGTGGTTCCCTGCCAGGAGACAAGAAAGGGAAAATAGAAATAAATCAGTGTTATGCTGTTTGTCTGGACTGAAATGAAGAATGGGGGGCCTGTAAAATCCCTTCCACTGCCCTAAGGATGGGCTGTCTGGGATACACCAGATCAGCTGTCATGGATCTCAAATCCTTGGGATGGCTTTTGCCACCCTGGGATTGAAAAGCCTGAGAAAAACGTGCCTTGGTTTGTTCTGCATCACGACCACTGCAGAGGGATTCGACTCTGCCTCTCTCCTGACTCAACCTACGGATATTCCTCCTCCTTATCCCTCCTCTCACACAGAATCCTTTTGCTGCTCCCTTCTGGAAAGTGGATCAAATACAGCCTCTGCTTTTGTGGGACAAAACCAGGGCCCTGCAGGAGGGGGTCAGGTGTGCTGAAAGCCCCCTGGAAGAGATTTGCCTCTGACTCCAGCTGTCAGAGACAGCTTTGGAAAATCCCTGCAGGAGAGTCCAAAGACACAACAGATCTTAATATTCATGTTGGAGAGCCTCAGGAGAGCATCTGATCTCCACAAGGGCCTTGGGGAATTTAAATGTCCATCCCATAAATCTGCTTAGGGTTGAGCAGAGGGACCTGGAGGGGATTTTTGCCTGCCTTGGAAAGCATTGAGGACAGCAGTACTATTCCAGAATTAATGGGAGCAACCTTTCCCCCTGCCTTTCCCTCCTCAAGGAAGACCACTGCTACATCAAGCTTTAATGAGTACACAATTATTCCCAGGGACTGAGCCCACACTGAAATGGTGTGAACTGGGGACAAGCATGGCCTGTGTTCTCTGTGCCAGCAGTGTCACCCTCCTGCTGCTCTGGAAGCTTTGTTTTTTTTTGGAGGGGTGAAGATTGAAGGGTCCTGCACCAACAAAAAGATGTCAGGAGCCCATCAAAACCAGCCCATTCCTTGCCCCTGCACCCTGCAAACACAGCCATGGAAGGGGAAGGTTCCCAGGAAACACTCACGTTGTACAGGTGGGAGAATTCGATTTCCAGAGGGGTGAGGAGGGACCGAGGCAATGGCTTCACAGTCACAGAGATGACTTTGGAGTTCAGAACGGTGCTGTTCCTGGGGAGGAGAGGGGAAAGAGAGGTTTTAGAGGGAATTTTGTGGAGCAGGGAATCCCATGGCAACCATCACTGGTGGTGCCAGGTTTAGTGCACACAGTGCAGAAGGGGTTGATCCTGTTGTTATAAAATACCCCCAAAGGCATTTGCTGCTGATGGACCCCATCCTCTGCCCTCTGGGCTCCCCTCAGAGCCAATCCATGTGTATCCCTCCAAAATAAAACCATTTCATGGACCTTATCAACCCCTAAAGCAACTGCACTTAGCCTCTGTATCCATCCCAGAAATAAAATATTCCTGGGCTCGTTTTCTATCCCTGCCACAAGAAAACAGAGCTCATTTGGACTACAGTAAGCCTTGTAGGTCCCTTCCAACTCAAAATACTCTATGATTTCATGTGTTTCCAAAAAAAAAAAATCCTGTTTTGCATCTCCAAGGCTGGCTTAGTCTGCACTGCAGTGAGGCTGAGGCATGGCTGCTTATCCATGGGCAGCACACGACCCTGGCTGGAGGCACTGGTGTGTATCTTCATTCCCTGGGGACCAAAAGCAAATGGAAAAAGGCCAAATCTTTCATGTAGATGTCTAAATACCTGTGTCCAGATAAATATTGTAATAAATCGTCAGCCCTGGGAGATTTGGCTCTTGGGAGGGGCAGTAGGTGAGGAGGTATCTCCCATTCCTGGAAAGCCAAACTTTTGTAAGCATATCCCTGGACACTGAATATGTAAATACTCAGAGTTTCTTCATTTTTCTTGAGTTTATTGGTGTTTAAATAAGCAAAAGGTCCCCATAAGCAGCAGCTGAAAGTGCTGCTATGAAGGAATTGGTAGTGGAGGGGTAGATCCAGATCAGGCTGCTCCCAGCCCCTGTGGAATCCATAGAAAAATGAAATCCTTCCTTATCCAAATCTTCACCAAATCTGCAGGTACTTCTAAAATCTTCCACTTTTCTCCCTGAATTTTATTTTTCTTTTCAAAAAAGAATTAGGTGGGAAAGATTTGCACTTGCTTAACAGCAATCAAAAAAA
>VZTB01005905.1:312366-336255 GCA_013397245.1 Thryothorus ludovicianus | reverse complement strand
AGGAAAAGGGAGGGGAGTGAAGAAAAGGGAAGGGAGTGCTGAACACAAAAGCTTTGGTGCCCGAGGCAGTTTGCAGACATGTGCAGCCAGGCGTGCTCTGCTCCCCTCTCTCCTCCCCAGCCTGTCTTCTGCCCAGCCGCTTTTCAGGGCTCCGTGTGGCTGGCTGGCAGCTCGGGAAGATCGGGGCAGCTGAGCACCCCCCATCTGTCAGGGCTGCCAAAAAATCCCTCGTGAGAAGGAGGGCAGGGTGAGGTTCCATTCCTGGAGGGCGAAGGGTGGCTGGGAAGAATGAGCCAGCAGCACTGGGCTTCCTCCCCTCCTGTCTGGGGTGCTGCACGTGGATGGGGAAAACATTCCTGCACCTCCAGCATGCCACGTGTGAGCCCGGCCCCACCTGAACACCGGGGTCAAAATATTCCCTCTGCACGTCAAAATCTGTCTCTTGCACCCAGTGGTCTCTACTTTTCCCTGGAGGACCGGTGCTCTGCAGCTAGAGGGATCATCCTGGTGATTCCCCAGCTGCTCCCCATTCCCGGGACATTCCTCTTACCTCTGCAGGGAGAGGATGTTGCCCACGTTCCGGTACAGCACGGTCCCGACCACGAAGACAGAGGAGTCGTCCAACACTGCAGGACACCAGAGGAGAGGGAAGAAGACAACAGCTCTGAGACAATCAGGGTGGCAGCTGTCCCCACGGGGCACCCAGGGGCAGAATTTGGCCTCTGGAGGAGCACAGCCAGTGGTGGAGGGCTCTCTGCTGGGGCATGGCCAATGCCAACATCGCTGCGGTGGCTGCTGCCACTACAGGGAGGGCTCAGCACCTTTGGGGTATCTCAGATTTCTGCCCTCACCAAGACTTACCCCTCCTAAATGGTGCTCCCCCATTCAGAAACCCCCAAATTCCTCGGACAGCACCACAAGAGATGAATCTGAAGGGGGGAAAGGTCTCTTGCAGCCACCTCGAGGCCTTTGGAGCCGTCCACAGCTATCAGGCCATCAGAGAGAAGAGCTGCGCTCGCGCCGACAAGGCCAGCGGGAAGGGGAGAGGTCCCACTGCGCCTGCTCTGACCCCAAAACTCATGTGCTGCCTCTGGGGGCTGCAGCAGATCCAGATGAGCCTCTGAATCATCTGTGTGACCTCTGGGCACATCACTTGACCTCCTTCTTCTCTTCTTATTTTTTCCTCCTCCTGCTCCTCCACGACCTCGCGGTGCTCAGCTGCAAAAAGAACTTCCCCTGATAAACCACGAGCAGCAGGGGCAGCTCTGGGGCTGGATTTTCAGGGGGAGAAAGAGCAAGTGGCTGGGTGGAAAGCAATGCTGAAGAAGCCTGGGGAAGCACCAGGTGGGGCTTCTCTGGTATCTTGTGCTGAGGTTGAGCTGACGGTGTGTCTGCTCCATCACAGCAGGACAGGCACAGCTCTGCACGTCCGCCTTTCTTATCATCACATGGGGATATCTGGTGAGCACACAGCTGGGAGAGACTGACAGACAGGCTTGCAGAGCAATTCTGTCACCCAACTGCAAAAATCAGTGTTGGCCCATCTAAATCAACTGTTCAAAGTCACCTCCCAGCAGTGAGGGGGTTTGGATTTGTTCTCATGAAGCTGCCTGTCTTCATCTCTTCGCTCAGGATACCTACTCCTGTTCCCAGAGAAAAGTGAGGATGAAAACTAATTGAGGTGGATTTCTGCTGGAATCACTGAGCAACCCCTCGAAAACTACACCATCAGCACAAGATATTGAATAAAAGAGAGGCAGAAGTGCACTGGGTGATACTGAGGAAACCATGGAGAGGTGAGCACTGACTGGAAGTTGTTTCCTCAGGGTGGATGTCATGTTTTGTTTGCTCAGTCACTACAGCTCGGGGGCCCTGGAGCAGCTCTGTATGAAGATTCTTCCAACAGAAATCTAGAACACAGCTCCATGGGGAGCTGGATACTTTTGGGACAGCCCTCAGCCTCAGAGCAGGATCAGCTCTGTCTAGGTCTGGTCCATCAATTTGTCCAACAAGTGACTAAAGATTTCGAAGGGTGAAGGCAACACAGCATCCACAAACAAACTGGGATAATGCTCCCAAGTGCTCCAGCTCCTCCCTGAGGGCTCACACTGTCTGCAAGGAACAACAAAACACAAGGATTGCTTGACATGGTCCTTGCTCTGCCAGTGACTCACTGCTGACCCTTGGGGATGTCACTTAGCTGTTCTTGGCCTCTCATTTCCCCAGTTGAAGTGATGGCTGATGCCACTCCCGGCAGGGAGGCCCATGGCAAAAGGTCCTGATGTGACAACTCGAGGCCAAAGGTCTCTTGTAGCAACAACTCAGTCTCCAGCCTCTGTTCCAAGGAAGGGGGAGCCAGCAGCTCTCAAAGCCAAGAGTACCAAAAGTAAATCCCAGCATATCCCAGCAATCAGCCCAGTTTAGGGTCCTGCTTTTGAGAACTCAAGGCTCAGTCCTGCCAGATGTCGTCTCTGCCGAAAGATGAGCACCTCGAGTGTGTTGGTTCCTGGGACTCTCATCCATCAGACCATCCCAGAGACCTCCAGGTGTTTTTCCAGGTCTGGCAGTGAGGCCAGCTTGGTTGAGGCACCACCTCCATGCTGGGGCTCCTATCCATGCCCTGATGTGGAGCCCCAGTGATAAATGTCTCTGAATTTCATTTCTAGGGGCAGGAAATTTCACACAAGGGCCATAAATCCCCAGATCTTTCAAATCTTGTCCAAGCAGCAGACTCAGAGCCATCAGCTGCTCAGCCTGACCTGCTGACTCCCAGCTACTCATCCTCAGATGTCTCCATCAAGTTTGGATCCTTGGAGGGCACCTAAAGCACAGTTTGACAATTTTTCCTGCTTCTTTAAGGAAAGATAAACATCCACACCCAGGCACTAAAGCTGCCCCTGAACTTTTGGGAGGAGTTTAGTTTGAACTCTTAGTCAGGCCATATTTGAAAGCCTCATTTGCACTCATCAATGCTTTGATGCCCAAACATTTGTGAGCAAGCCCATCTGATCTGGAAGAGGATTTGAAGACCAGGCAAATGGAAAGAACAGCTCTTAGAAAAAATGAAGGAAGAGATTTGTGTTGGCTGTGCTGCCTACCTGAGAGCCCTGAAGACAGGATGCTCTTGGAGACAGTGACCTTGTCCTCTGAGTTCTTGGCCCAGTCCACCATTCCCCTCCAGCCTTTCATGGGGAAGGTGATGTCGGTTGCTGCATTTGCAGGCAGCTTGTGAATGCCTAGGACTGGGGGGAAGCAAGAAATAAAACCAGTAAGTGAAACCAGCTTCAGTAAATTCCACATGTGCTCAAGAAAACAAGGAAATTATTAGTGGGAAATCAGAGAGGTTGGATCTTGGGATCCACAGGAGTGAGTCTCTCTTGAGGAAATGTCTGTGCATGGAAGAAGATAAAAGGAGGGCTTGCGCTTTGCTGAGAGGGTCCTGCCTGCATTAAATTTGGCAGAGGAGAGTCTGCTCCAGCTCCTTATCTCCAGAATTGGCCAGCAGCAGCTGATAAGGAGTGTGAGAAAGAGCAAGAAATCACTTGGTTTGTCCTCCCAGCCATCAGCAAGACTTCCTCAGCTCCTGGCTGCATCCAGACCATCAACTTTAACAGCCACCAATGGACCTCTCTTTTGTGCACTTTCCTAATCCCATCATGAACCCATCTGTACTTTTTGGCTTCTGCAACCTCCTCTGGCAACAAGTTCCATGCTGTGATTGTGCACACAGCATCAATCAAACACTGCCTGCTGTTTGCTCGCTGCCTCCATTGGCTGCTGGGCTGTTCTTGTGTTCAAAAAAATAAAAGACAGAGTCAAATTCTGCCCAGTTCATCATCTGTTCTCCATTCACTAGATATCTCTCACATTTCTTTGTGGATTCCCTTCTTCCTCATGAAATCCCAACTTCTTTGGAGAAAAGCCACCCCGTATTTACGCTGTCCATGTCTTCCCTCAGACCTTTTAATGTCCCACCACCTGCTGCCTCCCCTCCTTCCAGCCCAGGTTCTCCATATTGCACAGTAATTAAGAGCTTCTGGGGTCTCTCCCCGACCTGGGGAGTGCCAGTGAACTCACCCAGATTGTCCGTGACTTGGTAGGAATCCCGGAAATCTTTCATGCGGAAGCCGATGACATCAATGAAATCCTCCACGAGCCTGAACAGCTCCTTGGCATTTGGCCCTATCTGCAAAGAGAGGCAGAATTTTGAGTAGATCAGATCCTAAAGAGAACAGCGGGAGCTTTTCTGCCCTCACACGTGAACTGGGAGCATATGCTGGGAATAATGGACTGTTATGGAGCTGTGGGGAAGGAGAACTGAGAAATCCTAAGAGGAAGCCAAGAAAAAGAAAAAGGCAAAAAATGATGTGACACTCAGATTGATAGAATTTAGGGTGGAGGGAAAAATTTTAAACAAAAGGAAATATTGGAGACTCTCTGGAGAAGAAAATAACCTACCCATCTCCTTTCATAAAATCAGAGAAATGCAGAATGGTGCAGGTTGGAAGGGACCTCCAAGATCATCTCATTCCAACTCCCTCTGTTGAAAGCAACCACACCAAAGGACAATTGTGGTCCAGTGTTGAATCCCAGTCAGCCAGATTTTCTCCTTTTCTGTTTTGTTGCCAGGATCTCACTCTCTGAATCATCAGGCTCTTGGTCCCAGGCTGTCCTGGAGTTTCTCTGGCTCTTATTTCTTTCCTGTTTTTCCCCCATTGATAATGACATTGGCAGTGACCCTTCTTTACCTGCACTTTGCCAGCTTAAGACAGGGCTGTTAAACAATAACCAGTTTTCCAGTGACAGATTCCATAAAACATAATCCACTTGACACGAGCTGTGCTGACTACCTGTCTCCTCCTCAAAGCACATTTGCCCACGGGGGCTTGGCAAATGCCACCAGAGGCTGAAGGAAAGAAGTTCAGCTCCTCTTCTTTTCATTTTTCCACCGCTTTCACAGCACTTGCAGTTCTTCAGCCATTCTGAGGTGGCTGTGTGAGCTGCAGGGACAGCTGGGGACAAGCAGGATGGGAAGGAGGCAGGAGGAAGGCTGAGCCATGGAGAGTGTGGGCAAGGAGCACAGGGGTGGCCATGCGTGGCTCTCTCTCTCTGTCTATCCAAGGAACTTTGATAACACTAAACCTGTCTCAGGATGAGATTAAAATGTCCTGCCAGTACAGCAGGTGTGCACAGAGGGAGAAGAACTGAGTGAGGATGCTATTTTTAGCTGCACACTTTTATATTCCATTACAGATTGAAATCACAAGGTCAAACCAAATCCAGTCTACGCTGGATGCTGTATTTTACGTTTTATCATACATTGGTTGACAAGGACTCTTCAAAAATCATTGCAGCCCTTCTCTCAACACCTTTACGGGTTATTTTATATTTTATTTTCCTTGAACAACATCTTTCTGTCTGGGAGCCACAGGGCATTGGAATGTGAGACTGCGATGAAGTTGGGTTTATTTTTAACAAGCAAATTGGGAGCCAAAGGCTTTGTTTTAAAAGAATTGGTCGATCTCACAAAATGCAAGGTGTGATTTTGGTCCAGCAGCTTTGAGGGAGAAGCACAGAGGCTGCTGAAACCTCTGCTGTCATCCTGTTCACGGAGATTTCTGTGTCCTAAAGTCGTGGTGCTGGGCTCTCATCTCAATTCCCACTAAAACACCAGGAAAACATTCTCCCCACGATGCTCCCAATCCACGTGTAGGTCATGGTGACGCTGGGCTGTGCCTGCCTGGAGGTGCAGAGAGCAGATTGCACAGGGAAAGCCACTGGGAACCAAGTGCCACACAGAGCAAGCTGTTTTTAAGGAGATCAACAGGGTTTCCCTGTTGTCATGACAACTTGACAGTCTCCTCTGCTCTGTGCTGAAATACCTACATACACCTGGAGGCTTGACACCGAGTATTTGGGCACACAATCACAGAATCTGGGTCTAGTTTACTTTGGAAGGGGCCTCCAAGGCCATCTGGCCCAACCCACCTGCTCAAGCAGGGCCACCTTGTGCAGGACCATGTCCAAATTCTCCATCCTACCCAGAGACAGATCATGCCACCCTTATCCAAATTCAACAGGAAGGCACAAGATGTCAGAGAGAAGAGAAGAGAAGAGAAGAGAAGAGAAGAGAAGAGAGGAGAAGAGAAGAGAAGAGAAGAGAAGAGAAGAGAAGAGAAGAGAAGAGAAGAGAAGAGAAGAGAAGAGAAGAGAAGAGAAGAGAAGAGAAGAGAAGAGAAGAGAAGAGAAGAGAAGAGAAGAGAAGAGAAGAGAAGAGAAGAGAAGGCTGCTCAGCTCCTGACAGAGTTGCCGTTGCATGAAGGAAATGTTTTCAAGTCCCTGTCTCATTTTCTGGACTTTCAACAATTTTGCCAGCACTTGTTAAGAAGGTTTTCCCAGAGGGCTTCCCTGGTTGGTGTGAAGATAACTGGACTCTGGTGTTGCTTTGTGTGTTGAGTGATTTTTTTCTTGATTATTTGCTGTTTCCAGATCTTTTGGAAGAATTTTGTAACTGCAACAGCTCACAAAAGGAATGGTATAGGGACACAGGAATGGGTGTGACACAACTCCACAACAGAGATTTCATACAAGTGAAAGGGAACACAAGTCAAGGGCCATATAAGACACAGAAAGAAAAACCAACAACACCATCCCCTAATACTTGAGAATTCAGCTACAGAATTATTCACAGAATCTTAGAATGGCCTGGGTTGGAAGGAACTTTAAAGTTCATCTTATCCCAAACTCCTGCCAGGACACTTTCCACATCTTGCTCAAAGCCCCATCCAACCTGGCTTTGAAAACTTCCAGGAATGGGGAGTTCAGGACTGA
The DNA here is from genome assembly GCA_013397245.1 of Thryothorus ludovicianus. Taxonomy (NCBI): domain Eukaryota; kingdom Metazoa; phylum Chordata; class Aves; order Passeriformes; family Certhiidae; genus Thryothorus; species Thryothorus ludovicianus. Next base: position 329,424 of record VZTB01005905.1, on the reverse strand, counting down.
GCAGGACCCCTAACCTTGACAGGAGAGAAATAAAGCAGAACATAACTGAACCCAGAAGCTCAGCTGAGCAGACCCCAGCTCTGGAAATCCCTCCTGTCCTGCATCTTTTCAGCCAGGAACTCAAAGCCAAGTGACTCCACTACTTTATCTTGGCAAGAGGAAAGAGTGGCAATACAGAAAGTCTTCAGGATTATCCACTCCAGACTAAGTTTGAACCCTGAAATCCATCCCAAAATTGGTTTACACCACCAGCATTTCACTGTTCTTCATGCAGAGAGTCTGGCTCAGACCTGAGATCCTGTGTCTCCCTGTGTTACTCCTTTAACATGACTCAGCCTGGAACTAAGCTCTTCTGAGGAGGTCATGTTGGAAATTCCCCTCCTCATGGCCTAACCCTGTGCTGAAAGCCTCTTTATTCCCAGGGAAGGTGCTGAAGGTTCGTACCAGCTGAGCTTCCTCCCATTTTTCCCGATTTTCCTCCGACAAAATGTTGCTGATGATCTGGACGAAGTTCTGGAGAGGGGAGACAAGAGAGGACAGAAGATATTGTTATGGAAATGTGACCCAGGCTGGGATGGTCACAGTGGTGTGGGAGGGACACCTGAGGTTTAAACATGTTCCAAAAGCGTTCTCATGATCCCGTTCCCAAACATTCCACAGCATTTCACAGGTCCCCAAGGATGTTAATTGCAAAACAAGTTTTAAGAAGACCTTTTTCCCCAGGCCCTCACTTTTACTACTGTATCTTCTAAGGCACTGGATTGGGAATAGGTCTTGTATCCTTTACTGATGATTTTTAAGGACTATTGTGATAAATATTTGTTAGAAAATGGTTAAAACCAGATGATCTTCCATTGCATAAATCCTTTCATATTTTTTTTTCTATTATTTCTGTTGTTTCCAATATATGGAAACCTCAGGATCCCCTTTAGCTTTCGAGCAGGCAGGAAGTGCAGAGATGGAGCAAGAGGGTGCTGTCCATGGTAGGACCTTTGCAGCACACAATGAGGAGGAAGGAGACAGGAAATTTAAGACTATTGATTTTTTTCTCCAGTTTTACCACTCTCTGCAGATCCTGCAGGATCAGTTTAATGTTTCAAGCCATGAGGTGATGGCCCATCCCAAGGGTGTATCCTGTAGCTGCTCTGAAGCTGCTGGAAGTAAAACCCTGGGATAAGAAACCACCCTGATATTCCCCTACATCGACACCCAGACACCCAATGCCACAGGATCATTTTACCTCGAGTCATTAGCCTGAAATCCCTGCCAAATAATGTTCTCATATCAATTAGGCTCTGCAGTTAAGTGCTATCAGGTTGAAATAGTTCACAGTGACCTTGGCTTTCAAGATCTTAGTTTATAAACCAAGGAAGAACCACCTCGAAGGGAGAGTTTGTTAATACAGAAAGACATTTATGTTGGGGAAAAAATAATAATCTGATTTCCATCAGCACTGCATCAGCTACAATCAGTATCAGTAACCAAACGTGGATGCTTGGGCACCTCTCTAAGCCATCCTTGGGCTGCAGGAAATGCACCTGGGCTCACCTGCACATCCCCAGAAGTCGGGCTGTGGTAAGCCCTGCGGAAGATCTCTGTCATGTTCCTGAGTATGTCCATGGTGGACAGCAGGTCCCCACTGTAGCTGGTGCCATCCTGGGAGATCTCCACCAGGTTCTGGAGCACGTCTGACAGCCCGTCCCCCATCAACCCACGCTGAGCTTTGGCAAGGTGCTCCCTGGTCTGAGAAACGGAAAAGAAACAGAAAAACACTTTTAGGGACAAAGTTGAGTTAACGAGCTCAGTGAAGAAATTGCCAGGAAAAGGCTTTTGACCTCCCTCACAATTCAGAGTACAGATCAGATGAGTCTTTGCTGGCCTGAGAGCCTCTGATATTTTCAAAATGATCGAAAAGAGTGATAGATTCTAAGTTAACTTCTAAGTGGTTCTAAAATGACAGGGAACTGAAATTTTCTGGTTTGCCCACGAAGAATAAATTATCTTACTACAAAGTTTCTTCTGTTCATAGGCCAACAGAATATTTTTGCCCCAAAACTTTGTTTTCTTACAACCAATTTGGAATTATTTTAGGACAGACTGTGCTTTACCATGAACAGGACAGGTCAGTTCTCTAAAGGCTGCAGAAGACCAGAAGAAATTCCTCATAACAATGAATTTAAGATTAACAAAAAATAAGATGCTTATTTAAAAGTGGTACAGTCATAGCGATACTTAATGATAATGTGATATGAAAGGCCTGGAAGAATCCAGATTCTGCCAAGCTGGATATTAAAATATCCTGAAAGGAACCATCCCTTGTCCATGGAGTGCTGGTGCATCACAAGGTAAGGAGAAAAAACAGTAAGAGAAAATCAAGGCAGAGATGGAAACTCCTTTCTTTTCCCTTCTTTTTTGTAACTACAGCCACGTAACAATCATTGGGGAGGATCCCAAACCTGCTGAGCTGAGCAGTGGGGCTGCCTTACCATCATCTGTATGTTCCTGTAATCTATAGAAACACACTTGATGTACGTCGGAGGCTCCCAGTAGGCGATGCCTTCTTCATCCAAGATGCATCTTCGAAGGATCAGCCCTGGAAAAGTGGAAGAAACAAATTTGGGAGTGAGGACAGGATGGAAGGCCAAGAATTCATGGGGATTGGTCTTTTGTCATGAGTAGAAGTCATGGGAGAAGAGGACAGAGTTTCAAATTGTGCCAGGGAAGACTGGGATTGGATGTTAAGGAAAAAAAATTCACTGGAAGGGTGCTCAAGCCTCAGGACAAGCTGAGCAGAGAAGTGGTGGAATCATCATCCACAGCAGTGTTCAAACCACGGTAGATGTGGCACTTGAGGACATGGTTTAGAGGTGGGCCTGGGAGTGCAGGGTTGATGGTTGGACCTGAGGATCTCAGAGGTCCTTTCCAAGCTTCGTGATTCTCTGGAAGTCACCCAGAACTGGTCAATGCACCAATTCAGACTCAGCCATCAGCACAAAGGGCCTCAGAGGCACCTGCAGGTGCCTGAACAAACCTGTTGGAGGGATTATCTTTATTTCCTTCTCCTGCCTTCTGTTACTGCAGAACAGCAGAAGGAACCGGGCAGGAAAGCAAAAATTAACAAATTGGACGTGGCTCGTCAGGGTGAAGGGAAGGTTTCTTCTCCTGCCCTGGATGGCAGCGTTTTTCCTGCCTCGGGAAGCCCCACGAGCCTCCCCAGGTGGTTTGGTCTGGTACTTGCAACTAAAGCAGGGCTTGTGCTGCCCACGCAGCCTGGAGGGGAATAAACACCCGACAGCACCAGTCTTGCATCAGCTGAAACTCTCTGAAAGCTGCTTCCAGTCCTCCCCCAGGCCTCCCCTCAGCTCCAATCCACAGAGGGGTTTGCAGTGGTAATCACATGCCTCATGATGTGGAGGAACAGACAGGGAGGAGGAAAGGGAGAGGGATCACCCTGTCCCAGCCATCACGATGCCCTTTGGAAAGTCTCTGAGGATCAGGTTTGCTGGGTCTGCAGCTCCATTGCTGCTGCCAAATGATTCAGTGACCTTTCCTTGGATACAGCCCTTCTAGGACAGCACTGGGGATGACACTGACTGTCCCAGGCTGAGTCAAAGAGAGCTGTCTGTACCCAACCCTCTCCCTCAAACGAAATAAAACCTTTACACAATATTGATTCTGCTGCCACTGTTTCTGTTCCTGCCTGGAAGTGAGGAACATCCAGCTGAGGACAAATCCCACCAGCAGCATCGCTCCTGGAGCCTTCTCTGCATCACCTTCCACTCCTTAGGGAACAGGTGGCCACAACAGGTAACACCTGGATGTGCCCATGTCCTTTTACCTTACACCACAATGATCAGACCACCAACTCGAGTGCTCAAAGGAATTTTTAGAAAGATGTTGAGGTTTCTAAGTGTAAGTGGACAACAGAATTCAGATTTCCTGCTCTCACACAGCAGCTGCTTTTATGGGCACTGGAGAGAACTGCGACACCCAAATCCAGAGGACTCTAAAGCCCAACCTGCTCTGCAAAGCTTTTTGTAGATAATGAAGGGAACATATCCCAGTGCTCCTTAATTACAGACTTTTCACAGGATCAGGCATGGATGGATGGAAACCACCTCAGATTATCCAGTAACAACTAAGACCTTTGTGCTTAACAGTGAAAACAGAAACCCAGGCAGAGTTAATTTAGCCATGAACAAAGAGAGATAAGCCCACATGCCTGTCCTGTCACCCCACAGCCAGGTTCTCCTCATCTAGGACACGAAGGATGAAGGATGCCCTGCTGAGGGACCACCTCCCCACCACGCAGTCACCCTTACCAGTGGCATTGCGGGGACACCGGACGGCCGCAGCATCCCCGGCTGGCGTCTCCTTCCAAACCACAGGGCCAAGACTCTCCTCGTCACAGATTTCGTGGGGCTCTGCCAGGAGAGAAAAACTCCGCTGGTAAAGCTTCCTCCTCGGCAAGGACATGGGAAAGGGAGGTGTGGGAGCGTGGTCTGTGAGCCAGGAGGGCTGGAGCTGCACTCCCAACTCTGCTGCTGCTCAGTCCCTCACAAAGTCACTTCAACTCTCTGGAGTTTGCTCTGCCTGTCTGAAAACTGGGCATTCATCCTTTCTGAGGATTTGCTCACTAAAATCCACGGGAAACTCCACTCACAGCCTTGCCTTGCCTTGTGGCAGCTCTTTGCAAGAAAACTGCTGTTGCTGCCCTCTACTAAAGAGTTTTATTTCTTAATTTTTAATGGGCAGATCTTTTGTAGGTGAATGCCATGGCTGCAGACTCCACCTCTTCCATCCCTCAGGGTTGCCGCCTTCAGTGTTGGATTTATCTAAAGTGAAGCTTGGCATGAATCAGTGGATTAAGAATGAAAGAAAGAACAAGTAAATGAAGGGACAAGATGGACACATCCCCTGGGTGGCCTTCATTCTGCCTGCTTCCATCTTGTGCACAAAAGAGAGCAGATCTGAGCCCAAACAACTTGGAACTGCATCAGCAGCTCATTTCCAAGCATTGCTGCAGAGCCCAGGAGCCTGCAGAAATGTGTTTTGAGACATCACAGGAAAAAGAAATCATTGGAAGGACGGTTTTGGAAGCTTCTGTCTGTGGGTGGAGCTGAGTTGGTCCTGGAGTTGGTGGGATCTGGGAGAAAAACATTCACCATGGGAGATCTTTGTGCTGAGAAACTCATTATTTACAACATGCAAAGCAGAGGGAGCCATGAGGATGGTGTTGAATCTATTTGTCACTCCTGAGGGAGGGAAGGAGAAAAAACTTGATTTAATAGTTTTTGATTACAGTTTCTATTCATGGTGCATGTAAAATTTCCAATAAAAAGGAAGCTGAGATTGTGCCTGCAGCTGGTCAGGACATGTCCCACTGCTGCTCTGGGACTACCCAGGGACCAACCTGGCTGTGGGGAGGGCTCAGACCTAAATTATGGCAAATCCTAGAACTCCTACAAGCCCCAACAAGCTGCCTGCACATCACTGCTCCAAGAGCGCGTGGCCCCAGCCCCAACTGCGGATCAAGGATGGATTCCTCCCCAGCAGACACTGGGAATGAGTAAACTGAATTCTCTGCCTGGAAACAGATGCTCCTTCCCCTGGATTAAAGTTCCCTCGTGAGCAATCGCTATTGTGATGGAACCCCGGAGGGCAGTGGGATCCCAGCTGTGTCCTGCACATGAGCAGGACTCATCCCTGGGTCAACAGCTCCTGCAGATAATACAGAACAGGGGTGGGAAAGAAGCTGTTTCATTTCCAGCCTGCTGACGTGGGGCTGTGGGGCAGAGAGATTGGGTGACCCAGTGTGACAGTATTTGGTCACCCACAGGGCCTGGCACCCACACAGCCTGTCCCAGAGCAGGCAGCTGATTTCCAAACTCTTGTCCCTTGTGCTTTGACCACTGTCACACCTTGCCCCATGGTTCACAGGAGGGTTCTGGACAGTGGAAGCTTCCAGCATCCTTGGCTACGAAGCAGCAGAGCACAGGAAAAAGCAGAGAGGGAGAATGCTCACATCTCTCCTCCTCTTTCTCCCCCTCTAGCCTGTCAAAATTTCCTGGTCTCGTCACCCCTGCAGTGTCCCTGGGGACCACTGAGGGATGCTGTGGATCAGAGATGCTCTTTAAAAATACACTGATTGGAGCTGTCTTGCCAGGGAGTGCAGGAGCAATTCCCAGGCCAGGAGAGAATCATTTCATCCTTTCCTTTTTTCTTCCTTTTTTTTCTTTTTGATGTTGCTTCACAACAAAATCCCTTTTACCAGAGTAACCTATTTGCACTGGGAGATTTTAATAACTAACCCAATTAAGTTCAATTCTTCTGCTCAAATCGAATCACACCAGCATTTGATACTTTCTGGAGAACAAATTAGAGCAGGTTTATTTTTAGCCTCTGATGTTTCCCCACCTTTTCCTTCCCTTGCAAATTAACAACTGCAGCGAGACCCTTCTGGCTGTGAACCCTGGCAAGCCCCAGTGCCTGGGACTTGCCTTTTCCTTTGGAGCACTGCACAGGCATCAACCCCTGCAGAAAGAGAAGAAAAGATCGGGCTTGTTCTGCCAGGGCCCCAGCTGGCACACACTGAAGCTGAACTAAATCTGCCTCACTCTGCAGACACCACCAGACAACCCGGTGCTAAGATTTTCCGTGGCGAGGGAGAGCTTTGTGGCGGAGTTAGAAGAGATTCTCACACGCCACTGCTAATTGAGAGGCACAGCTTGCAAGGAGAGGTGATGCCTTTTATTAGAGCGTAGCTGCAAAGAGTGACGAGTCTCTTCCTCTGTCATCTCCGAGCTGGACGTGCTGGAACTTCCACGCTGAAGTCCTGTGGCTTTCATCTCTCTCTCTCTTCAGCACTTTGTGGCGGAGTCTGAGGGGTCGGCTCAGACTCCACGTGGCAGATCTGCCCCCAAGTACTCCTGCATCAAAACTGCTGCCTCCTGTCCTTTAGGGAGATGCCCCTTTCCAGTAGGAACACCGGGATACTGCCACAAGAATCTCTCCTGTCTCCCACTGAGCTGCCCTGACAATTAATTACCCTTTCAGTCAAAGCTCATGGCCTCTTACAATCGATGAGATCTGACTGCAAACATCACAAAGGCCATTGATTCCTCACCAGCAATTTCACCAGGTCCTTCAACTCAGACTGAGGAAGAAAGCAGAAATGGTGAACAGGCCTTTTCTTTGGTCTCTCTGTAGTCTGAGAGGCAGACAGAAACATTCCCATTTGGAAGTGCTCACTTCAGAAACATTCCCACTTGGAAGTGCTCATTCCAGCTTATTTTTCACATCCAAACCCAGGTTTTCATCTGCCCTACAGCTTGCTCACCCTCCATTCAACTTTTTCACTCTGCAGGAGGGTGAGATTTGAGTAAAGCTCTGACAAATGCAGGCACATCTTTTTATTTTTTTTTCATTTCCAGTGGTGTGCAGGCTTCCCAGAGGTAAAGGGTAGGAAACCTCTAGAACAACAACTTCATGGACTTGAGACTCTGATATCAGTTTTTGCTACCAAACAGTTTCTCTTTTCCTCTTGTAACTATATGGCAATGAAAAGATGAAACCACCAAGGCAAGGCTGGTGGGATTGACCAAACGTTCACTGAAACCAACACAGTTGCACTGGATTCTCTGACAGCTAAATCAAGAGCTCATACCTGGGTCATGGGTAAGATTTGATTAGATTACAACCCTCTGGAGCATTCAGATCTCTGACAAAGGACATGGAGCCCATTCCCAAAATCCAAAATTTCAAAATTCCGCCTCATTCAAAGGAAAGCACGAGGGGTCTGGGGTACATACCAGGACACTTCCTGTCATTGCACTGCTTGTACTCCTCCTTGGGACCCTGGCAAGTCTCTCCACCGAAGAAGGGGCCGTAGCACACCCGGTCACGTCTCTGAGTGCCACCTCCACACGTGGCAGTGCAGCTTCCCCACACACCCCAGGCCTGCCACTTCCCATCCACTGGAAACAAAAAAAGAGAGGAAAAAGAGGAGAAACGGCCTGTTACGTCCCAAACATCATCTGTAACAGAGGGAACCACGATACAAAGGTGAGCAGAGGAACACTGGGTGAGTAGGGCAGGGTTTGGAAGGAAGGGAGGTCTCCTGCTCTGGATCTTTGATCCCCAACAGACATTAAATCAGTGTTCCCACTCCCATCCCATCAGTCCAGGGTGGTTTTGTGTTCCTCCTCAGCACTTCCATGCTCTGCAGAAGCAGCCCTGTCTCTTTCCTCAGGCTGAGATTTGGGGCTGTGCTCCTGAATGTCCTTCCCATGAGCAAGGATTCATCCTGGCAGCCACATCTGCCAGGCCAGTTCCATATCTGGAGTTCACTGGGAATGTACAATGCAGGTCTGAAAATAGACCTTCCTGGAGAAGGTCTGGCTCAGAAGTTTAGAGAGACCAGCAGAGCCCTTGGGCAAAAAAACATGAAGAGACATTAAATAAATCTCCCTCCAGCTGTTTCCATTGCACTGATGCTCCTCATGCCTTGGAAAGAGGTTTGGGATGTTGTCTCATTCCATTGGATCTTCTCCCAACATCATCTCCAGATTCATGGAAATGTGACTTATTTTACGTTAACAATGACATTTATCAAAATTCTGCTTCTTTTACATTAACAATGGCATTTATCAAAGCACCATAAAAATGTTAATTGGCCCCCACAACAAGCCTGCAAGGCAGGGAAACATTCTCCTCTGCTGTACCACAACAACTCGGTGACAGAACTAGAACAGGGCCTAAGTGTGCTCTTTACTATTTGGGCTTTAATTTTGAGTTACCACGCCATATTGGGTTGAATAATTCCTTTTGGGAGGGTGGGAGATCCATTCCCGCTCCAAGAAGTAGACAAAAATTACCAAAGAAGAAGGGCAGCACCAAAACCTGGCGCTTTATTTAGTGGTATTTTGTGCATAGAAAGTGACCTGAGTTGCTTTAACAGCTAACTCTGAAATCAGTGGGACAAGGTTGTCATAAAAGGGGTTCTGAAGTCCCTTTTTGTCTTTGAAGATCTCCCTAAGTTGCAAAGGAGTGAGATACCTAAACACCAAAACCTACTTTAGACCATGTAGGAAAATCCAACACTTCTGTTAAATGCTGCAGATAATGGTGCTACCCGAGTGTAAAGGGATTCCCTGAAGAAATAGGTAGACCAGGTTGAATTCCAGTAGGAAATATTATTATTATTAATATTATTATTATTATGTCACAGATGAGTAAAGTAAGTGACAAATCTTACACAGACATGAACAAAGGCTTTATTGTGACAGACCTCACTGATAAGGTTTAAAGCTGAAATACAATGGAGGATCCCATTTGCTTGAAATATGACTGGGAACATTGAAATGGTGGGAGGAGAGGAACAAAACAGAAAGAGGAGGGAAGCTGAAGCCCTGTGGAGGCAAGGGAAGGGTTTCATTGATATTTTCTTGGGAGTTTTTTAGGCTCATGCTGAAAAGCTGATATCTAAGGTTAGAGAGGCACATTCCCTGTGGGCAACCACTCACCTCTCCGGGGCCTCCTGAAACATCTGCCAGCGGTGGGTTTTGGCTGGCACAGTCTGTTGGAATGATCCAAACCCCCTTATGACCACACAGAAAAGGGCTCAAGTCTTCCCCAAGGAAACATTTTACTGGGATTTCAGAGGAAGACACGCCAAGAGAAAGAAGAAGTCATTGGTCACCGACCTGGGCACTGGCGCAGGAAGCAGTCCCGGGTCTCCACCCAGTGTCCCTGGCACTCGGCGCCGCCGTAGGAGGGCCCATTGCACTCCCTCGTCCTCTGCTGGGTCCCGTTGGAGCAGGAGGCTGAGCACGAGCTCCAGCTCGACCACTCGTTCCAGTTGCCGTCCACTGAGTGGCCCAAAGAGAGAAAACGAGCGGAATGTGAAAACCTTTCCCTCTGGAAGGAGCCGCCGGCCTTTGCCCACCAGGGACTCAGGTGGGGATGTCAAACCAGAGCCACAGAGCTTGGAAGAGGGCAGAGATTACAAAAAATAAAAGTTTGGACAACTGTGTTTGTTTGTTGTGTGGCAACAGTGTTTTTTGGGGTGCTTTTGTTGAGCTTCCAACAGTCCCACAGGATGCAAGCGTGGTAACATTTCAATTTTTATGTTCCACACTCTGTATAATACCATAAAAGTTGGAATTATTGATACTGCACATCCTGACCTGAGAGTCCAAACTAATAACGTTGCCAATCACAACAAAACATCACATCTGAGGCCGTGGCTCATGTTTTCACTGAACACTTTGAAGGGATCACTACATTGCCGTGACATTTCCCATTTGGGGCCATCAGCACATTTTTAAGGGATCTGTTGTCAGCAAAGCAGTGCATGAATCTGTGGAGAGTGATCTTTTTCAAGCATGAAAATTCTCTGTTTTTCATTAAAGCACACTCAGAAACTCGGTGTTACTGATGGGACTCCACCATTCCTGGCTGGGAAAGGTGGGAGCAAAGGTGTGCTCCAACAGAAGACTGGGAACAGGGTGAGTGTGTGTGGTCAATGTTCTTCTCTCACAGCTGAATTAACTCTGACAGGCTGGAGATGTTTTACCCAGCAGTGTCTTTGCTAATTGAATAGAGGAGGGAGGGACAAGGGAGGTTTTGATAGGGACGGGTTTGGAGAGAAACAGGAATATATTCTATTATCATGGTAAGGACTGAAGCATTCCCAAGTGTGCTGGTTACACCCTAATTGGTCTCTGATCAACAGATCCATCACCCAGTCTGCTCTTCCTGAAGCATTTTTCTCATTAACAGTGGTCATCATGCTCTGTTTACCAGTAGGAAATATTATTATCTGCAACCTGAATCTCTGAAAAATCTGAAAAATCTGAATTCTGGCTCAAATCACATTGCAGCTCATTTTTCTTTTTTTTTTTTTTTGCTTGTCTGTCCAAGAAAAATAAATGCCAACTGGTCCCCGTGTAATCTGCAAGGAATTGATCAGCCCTGTGTAATCCCCATTGCAACTGAGCAGCTTTTTGTTTGCAAATTCAGTTATAAAAAAATGTTAAAAGCATCCAAATGAGCAACTGTTAAAGGGGATCACAAGGTGTGCAAAATCAGGCAAGAATAAAGGTACCTCCAAAAGGTGCTTGTTTTTAACAATCCAAAAATTTATGTTTTTATTGTGCATAAATTCAAGGCTTCGTGCCAGTGCCTATCAATCCCAACAAGGGAAAATGTGAAACGTAGTGTTTGACAGGTGATTATTCTTTGGAAATGATCCAAAACTCCACAAAGAAGGTCCTACCAGGTATAAATTAGCGTGGCTTTTCTGACTGAAGGCTGTGCTGCTGAGTTTCCATGGACTGATCATAAAATCATGGAATCTCAAGATAGTTTGGGTCAGAAAGGTAAAGATCCTTTAATTCTATTCTCCTGCCATGGGCAGGGACATCTTCCACTATCCCAGGTTGCTCCAAGCTCCATCCAGCCTGGCCTTGGACACTTCCATGGATGAGGCACAGTCACAGCTTCTCTGGCCTCATCACCCTCACAGGGAAGAATTTCTTCCTAATAATGATGGGGTGTGGCCCTCATTAACATTTCTCTGTGTTGGAAAAGTGAGACTTCATTCGTCACATTAAATGTGACATTTGCAAAAAAAATTGCATTTATCAAAAAAAAGTTGAATTTTTCCAACATCCTCCCTGCTGCTGGAGATTGGCAGCTTATCAGAAGCGCAAGCATTTGGAGATGGCAAAATAAAGGAGCCAAATCCACAATTTGGTCATTCAGTGGGGGAATGGGAACAGGTAATTTCCTTGTAGTTATTCACAGGCTGTGATTTCAAAACTGCTTTCAAAGAAAGACAAACAAAGGTGGCTGTGTTGTCCCTCCAGCCACTTTGCACTGACACAAAGATGCTTCCTGGTCAGGATGCTGAGGGGTTCCCACCACAGCCACCGCCAGGGACTGCTTGGTGCCATGGTCACACCACGGTGGGAGTCTGTCAAAAATGTTCATTGTCTGGTGAAGACATTGCCTTCCTCCTTTCCCCCTCTTCCAAGGACTTGGGGCTCAGCCTGTGGCATCCACAGCTCAGGAGGAACAAAGGCCCTGTTGTCCCTGCAGCAGAACGTTTTTTATCAGCGGGAGCAATAAATCCTCGGAGCAGGGTGGTAATAAACACCGAGAGTGTCTGGGGTGTCAAACACCCATTGTTGTGCTTCAATGATTCCCCCAATGCCGCTCTCATTTGGTGCTGCCAAGCTGCTGATTGCCTTTGTGGCACTAATTAGAGCTGAAGCCTTGCAGTTGGGCCGCTTGTCTTTTCCACCGCTGTTTCGGTCGCGCTTTTATTTGTATTTAAATTAATTATGGATCAATGTTAACTCAGGGTATGCTTTATTGCCCAAGCAATGCCGGCTCTGACTTCTTAAATTTGTCTTTTTATGACAGAGTCAATTTGGTGTCTGGGAGGTTCTTATTCCATGTAGAGTCTTCTGGACAGCGGCCAAATATCCAAGGATAGTTACTTGGAGTGAAAACTCGATGGGAAATGCCAGGAGGCTTCTCAGTGTTTTCACAAAGTTCTCATCCCTCCCACAATCCCTCTCCTCCTCCGGGGACATAATAATATCTCATAATGATTCTCATTAAACTGGAAAAATGTCAGTTGACATTATCCAGGGATAGGGAGGGAGTTTTGGGGAGCTCGCTCGTCTACAGATCGTGTTCAATTGCATACCCAGAGTTAAATTAAGAAGGACTCTGTTGTGAACCCAGGGCCTGTCAGAGGAAAGGAACCTCTGGAGCATAAGTGGATTTCCAGGTGGTAAAAGTAATTTCATCTTGAGGTTCTTTCTGATATTTCAAAGCAAAACTCGAGGAGAGGCATTTGGAAGTAAAATTTAGGGCCAGGGGAAAAAAAAGATTAAATTTTGCATTGGAGGCCATTAGGAGTCTCTTAGTCCATCTCACCACCCAGAACAGGATCAGCCACACAGAAAACTTGTGTTTATACTGAATTAATCCACAAGTAAATAAAAATATTAATTAATTCCAGCACAACAAACCGAATCAGGCAAAATAGCTTTAAACCCTTCAGTGGGGAGAACAGCTGAGAAGATTAAGGTGGTCTTGGAAACAGCAGTGGCAGCCAGATCCAACCCACGTGAGGTGCCCTCTGCAAGAGATCCCACAGGGCAAACCTGAACCTGAGACCTCTCCAAGCTGAAGAAACCCAGAAAGCACCTTTGGGTGGCTTCTCCAACAAATCCTGTCCTCGGGATCCTCCTCGGGCTAGCTCAGAATTTCACTGGAGTCAGCTAAGAGCTCGATGAGCCACAGGAGGGACACCAGGCTGGGGAGCCCTGCTGGAGGGGAGGTCTCAGATCTGTCACTGTCCCTACCTGGGCAGAGGGCGATGTTGCAGAACTTGGTTTGCTTCTCGGGGCCCTCGCAGGGGTTCCCGCCGAACTGGGGGGGTTTGCAGGTGCGGGTCCGGTCCCTGTAGCCTCTCCCACAAGTGGAAGAGCAGAGGCTCCACGGAGACCACTCGTCCCAGGTGCCGTGCACTGCAAGGGAAGCAGAAAAAGTGACTTTTCTTTTCCAGAGGAGGCCTGAGGAAGTGAGGGAGCCCACAGGGCACAGCTTCTTCCCACCCGGAACGAGCAGCGTGTGGGAAGCTGGAGAACAAACCATCCCAAAATGTGCGAGAGGAACATCAAGTAATTTTTATGCTTTGCTATCAACACCAAGTGTGTGCTGCTTTCCAGTCTTTGAAATAAGCCACAATGCACTTTTGGCTGACCTTAATTTCTGAGATTTTTTTGAGCAAAAGATGAATTTAACTAGAAAGGAATAAAACCCCACTACCCTTAGGGAAGCATCATCGCCACTGTTTTGTCACTTCTTGCCCTTTTTTTTCTTCCATCCCAACATTTTCTCATAGAATCCTCAAAGACTACAACATTTTAAGGCTTTCAGAAAAGCTGTAGTCTGTCTACTGATTATTTCATAGGTCAGTAACACCTCAGAGGCAAAGTTTGGGAGACTTGGAAGGATAAAATGGAATGGGCAACATCCTCCAACAGTGCTCAAGACATCACTGGTAGCTCCTGGAATTGGACATCTAATCGATTTTAATCTAATCTAATTAGCCTTCTAATCTATATTAATCTAATCTTCTTCAATCTAATCTAATCTAATCTGGCCATGTTATTTATGGAATTTTAGTCACTTTAATCTCCAGAGGCCAAATGTTATAAGAATGCACTGATCTCTCTTAAGGGACTTCATCCCTTCCAGCTTTACCAGAGAAGCTAATGCCAAATCAATAATCCTTCAGAAAAAGAAGAAACACAAAAAAAACCAGGGACTTTTCCAGTCCTTTATCAGTTGTTAACAGCCCCAGTGCCAGGAAAGGGGGTTCAAAACTAATTCTCACCAAGCATCTGGCATGGTAAGAGATAACCAGAGGAGAAAACAGGAAAGAACACGGGTGGTGATTTTACCATCATAGAATTGCTTCTGAACAATGATGTTGCTGGTCAGGAGAAATGAATACCATGATTACCTTAACAGCAAAATTCTTCAAAATAATCATAGAAACATAGAATGGTTTGGGTTGGAGGTGACCTCAAAAATCATCTTCTTCCAACCCCTTGCCATGGCAGGGACATCTTCCACTGTCCCAGGCTGCTCTAAGCCCAGTCCAACCTGGCCTTGGACACTTCCAGGGATCCAGGGGCAGCCACAGCTTCTCTGGGCACCCCGTGCCAGGGCCTCCCCACTCTCACAGGGAAGGATTTTTTTCCTAATTTTCAATCTAAACATACTCCCTGTCAGGTTGAAGCCATTCTCCCTTGTTCTGTCACTCCACACTCTTTTAAAAGTCCCTCTCCATCTTTCCAGTAGGCTCGAGTCTCCTCAGAATGTATTTTTTTCACCAAAGCTGTTCCTGTCCTGGAAACACCCCGAAGGACACCTGCCTGCAGGTGTACTGGGTTCATGGGCTTTGGCATGGAATTTAGCATAGCATGGGATTGTCCACACCATGCAAAGCAGGTGCCCATCTTGCTGTGCTTGCTCTAGCAAGAGTCTCTGTATGAGCCCTTAAGGCATGAAGAGAAAGAATAGAGAAATAAAACCATCTCCCTCCAGGCATTACAGAATCATAAAATGGTTTGGAATGGAAGGGAGCTGAAAGATCTTCTCATCCCAACCCCTTCCCACTCTCCCAGGTTGCTCCAAGCCCCATCCAACCTGGCCTTGGACACTTCCAGGGATGGAGCAGCTGCAGTTTCTCCGAGCAACCTGTGCCAGGGCCTCTCAGAAATATCACAGCAGAGGTACCAGAGGCAGCCAATCTCCCTCCCCTGCTGGGCAGCAGTACCTGGGCACACGGCAGAGTTGTTGCACTGCCTCTGCTCCCGCAGGGGGCCACTGCACTGGGTGCTGTAGGAAGACGAAACGCAGAACCTGGTCCTGGTCTGCCAGCCCTCTCCACAGGTGGTCGAGCACACGCTCCACGGGGACCACTCCTCTGCTGCAGGGTCACCTGAGGGGGTTGGAACAGAAGGTGAGGATGTGGCATCCTTGGATCTCCGGGGAAGAAATTTTCCAAGTTGCGCCCGGCCAGCTGTGAGACCTGTGAGGCTGCAATGTGTCCTGGAGGTGGGGTGACAAGATGGGTGGGAGGGTGTGAGGGCACTGGGGAGAAAATGTGGGAGTTGAGAACGGGCTAAAGGAGGTTTTTTTTGGGGTACTGTGTAGAGTTGTAGTACACACACACATGCAAAAAAAAAAAAAATAAAAAGAGAAAAAAGATGCTATGGAAGCATCGGGTAACTGGGAAGGGTAAACTCCACCACTGAAGGTGGCACAGCCACTCCAGAACCTTGTGAGCTGGGATAGGGAACCTCCACTTAGAGATTGTACCAACAGTGATTAGACAGAGTGAATGTGTCCATAAATTGTTCACTTTTAAGGATTCAACCCCATGTCCTGCCTTCTCACAGCCCCTGCCAGTGCAGATTGGCAGAGATGGGGAGGACCTGACAGAAGAAGGTGATGGTGCCTAAGAAGGGTCAGCTGATGAAATCCCTGAGAGGTTTCTTGGCATCTCCTCTACCTGTGTAGATCTGCTGTGAGCCTGTGACATGGAACAAGGCTGACTCTTCCAGGGCATCACACAGTCCTGATCAACTGATTATGTGATGGGGCAGCATTGGAGAAGCAACTAAAAATATCCCACTGATGGGAGTGAAAAGCGCTGAGATGGATTCCCTTTGTCACTAAAATCCCTGCTGGAGCTGTTTCAGCAGCCACAACCTCCAAACAAGTCACCCTAAGTGTGAAATGAGCAGGGAAAGGGTCATTTTCCATTAGTTTTCATAGGCAATATTCTACCCTTTGACAAAATGCTTTTCTTCCCCACATGAAAATAAAAGCCTGGCTCTGTTCCATTTAACTAAGCCACGCATTGATTGGGTTTTTGCGTTTTGCATGGATTGCTAATAATTACACATAATCAACCTGGAATGTGGCGTTTGGTATGTACAGAACACAGGAATATGGCAAAAAATAAACACCAGCATAGCAGAGGGGCAACCCCTCCTTGTGACAAATCCTTCAGAACCTCAGACTGCCCCGTGCCTCATGCCAAAAGGATGCATTTGGCAGACTGTGGGCGATAAGTAGGACTTACAGAACTGGGTAGAAAANACCAAATTTCCCATTATTGCCTAAAACTGTGTATGTCTGGGTTTCTTTCTTTATTTTTATTTATTTTTATTTATATTTATTTACTACTGTTTTCCACATGCAATGAAATTTCAAGCGCCTGTGGCTCTCATCAATCTGCTCTTTGGGATTTTTGGTAGTTATCTGTGTTGTTTGGTCTGTGTCATGCTTTTCAACACATCTGCTTTGAATGTCTCCTGTCATTCCAGCAGCTGGGAATTAAAAAATACACCCACTGATTGGAGCCTGTTAAACTAATATGTGTTGAGGAGGGAAAGTGCAGAAGAAGAGCTGTCCTTGCTGTAAAATGGACAGACTTTCACTCCTTCATTTATTGTCTGG
>VZTB01005905.1:247057-312199 GCA_013397245.1 Thryothorus ludovicianus | reverse complement strand
ACAGAACTGGGTAGAAAAGGTAAAAATGACTCCAAGGGTCACCCACCCTAGCACCCAGTGCCCTCCCACACCCCCACCCCACTCCCAAAGAAAGCTGGGCAGAGGATGCTGCATTAAACTGTCCAGCTGCATCGTGGAGAAGGAAAAAGACTCAGCAGCTGGAGATCTCAGTGAGAGTTATAAACCAGCTGCATGAAAATGTCAGAGCAGGAACTGTGGTGGGGACTGGAAAGGTTGGTGCCCACCAAATTTCCCATTATTGCCTAAAACTGTGTATGTCTGGGTTTCTTTCTTTATTTTTATTTATTTTTATTTATATTTATTTACTACTGTTTTCCACATGCAATGAAATTTCAAGCGCCTGTGGCTCTCATCAATCTGCTCTTTGGGATTTTTGGTAGTTATCTGTGTTGTTTGGTCTGTGTCATGCTTTTCAACACATCTGCTTTGAATGTCTCCTGTCATTCCAGCAGCTGGGAATTAAAAAATACACCCACTGATTGGAGCCTGTTAAACTAATATGTGTTGAGGAGGGAAAGTGCAGAAGAAGAGCTGTCCTTGCTGTAAAATGGACAGACTTTCACTCCTTCATTTATTGTCTGGGTGCAGAAAGAGGTGGAGGTAAGGATAAATCTTTCCCTACCTCATCTGAGCCATTGCAATGACTGCCATGAGATGCAACTGCTGTTGTTCATTAAGCCAAAGTTGCTCAAAACTCTGTTAATTTTGTGTTTTGTTTCATTATTCTGCCCAGTTGGTCCCAGTCAGGTGAAAGTTATGGACCACTGGTCTTTCCCTGGGATGTGTGGGGACATTGTGTGTTTTGAGGCTTTGGGGCTTCAGGAAAACTTCAATCCCATGTCCTGTTTCACAAATATCAGATCTCCTGGTAGAGAGAGAAATCTGCATTTCCATGGCAATCTTCCTGCCTTTCCAACACCCAGCTCTGTCGGACCCGCAAAAAAAACATGCTCCAAATTCGCCTCCAAATTACATTTATGGTACCACCCCTTCATCATTTGCCATGCAGAGTGTCCCAGGCTCCAGCAGATCCCTCTCAGGCCCACAGATCCCAGCCAGTCCTGCTCCCTTGCCTGCCTGGATGCTCCATGAGCTGGTGGTGCCTTTGCATTTCTTCATCCACCTTGAGCAACCTCCCCAGTTCTGCACCCAGCAGCACCCACTCCCTCAGGGGCAGGCAGCTGGGGGATTTTGGTAGTTAAACACTCCGAGTTTGGCTCCCAAAATCTTTCTGGGAGGCCAGAGGTGGGACGGGGGAAGCCTGCAGAGATGCAGGGGCCTCCTCCAGCAGCAGCTCGTGGCTTGAAGAGCCCACCATGCCACCAACCTCCCCCTCAGACCTGGCTGAGGTTTTGCAATCTCCATATCCAGACAAGAGCTACTGTGCCACTGCATGAATGAATGGCATCTTTGAACCAAAGCCCACCTCTTCTGCCTCTTTCCTCTTTATTATTTCTGGCTTTTGCTCTTTCACAGCAGAAATAGCTGTGCTTAGAGGTAAATCTCCTCAATTATCATCCCTCACATTGCATGAATCCCTGGCTTTTAAACCCATAATACAGTTTATTTTCTAAGTGCTGGTGACTCCCTTGGGCTTGGTGTCATTCTGAACCAAGCAAATCATCTCAGTCCACTGGGACATTATGACCGGCCTAGTCTCAAACCTTGCACAAATTTAACTAGTTTTGAAACCAAGTGAGACCCAGTTCTGAGACGCTCTAAAGCATGAGACAAATTCACTCTACTCGAGAGAAACACAATAGTGCTCATCATCAAAACTATGAGTGAGAAGCATTTCTGCACTCCTGTGGGTCAAATGACAGCAAATGCAAATTACTGAGTGAAATATAATGCAATAATTCATCCCAGAAGTGGATTCTGACTCTGGTTTTTGATGTAATGGCAAGATGTCTACCACGTTCATTGGGTTTGAAAGCTGCCTAGTCCAGCTCAGTGCTGTTTTATAAAAGTGCTGCCAGAGATTATAGAATTGTGGAATGGTTTGGGCTGGAAGGAACCTTAAAAACTTTCAACTCCCTGCCATGGGTAGGGACACCACCCACTATCCCAGCTTTCTCCAAACCCCATCCAACTGGGCCTTGAACACTTCCAGGAATGGGGCACCCATAGCTTCAGTGGACAGCTTCTTCCAGGGTCTCACCACCCTCTTAATGAAGATTTTTGTTCTAATATCGAATTTAAATCTACCCTCCTTCAGCTTAAATCCATTGTCCCTTGTCCTGTCACTCCATATCCTTGTCCAAAGTCCCTCTCCTGCTCTCTTGGAGAATCTTTAGGCACTGGAAGAGGCTCTAAGTTCTCCGCAGAGCTTTTGCTTCTCCAGACTAAACAGCCCAAACTCTTTCAGCCTGTGTTCAAAGCAGAGTGGCTCCAGCCAAATTTCTCTTCATCCCCAGAGGAGAAGGGTTCAGCCCTGCCCTGGATCATCACTGGAGCCTGCAGGAAGATATCTCAGCAGGACTGACTTTTGATTAATCCTGTGATGCCCCAGAGCAGCTTGGGGACTAAAAGGAGTGTTCCAAAGGATTTTTGAGGGCTCACTACCCCACTTGAAGTGGGAAGATGGCGCTTGCTGCTCCCACAGGTGCAGCAGAAGGAGAGGTTCAGCAGGTGCTGCAGAATGAGACACGCTGGGTGTTGATCCATGGGGATGTAGCACTGCAATCCAGGATTGTTCCAGCTCCTGGCTGCAGTGTCCCCATCAGTGCCTGCAGCTGCTCCATGATTCTTCTTCCCTCAGCACTAATGGAGCAGCACATTCCTGCCACCCCTCTGCCAGGAGCCCTTTCTGTTTTGGGGTCTGTCAGTGACATCTCCCCGTGTGCCTCGCTGTTCACATCCTGCTGCTGGCAGAGTCCTCCTGGAAGCAGCCTGGGCTGAGCCAGGAGAGCCCATGCCAGGGACCTGCTGGGCTGGATCTGGCTCCTGTGCTGCTGCTGGGAGAGGCACGTGGGCAGCCAGCAGCACCCTGGCTGAGAGCACAGCCCTGCCACAGCCTGGGGGCCAACAGCACCGGGACACCAGGGATGTGAAGGACTGGCAGGAGAAAATGCTGCCCTTCAGCTGGGCAAGGCTGTCCCCTCATCCACAGTCCTTACAGCTGATTTCTCTATTTCATCTTTTTCCAGGTCTTGAGCAGATGTCAAATGTCTTACTCCCTACAAGCTGTGCCCACTGGGAAGTTGTGGGCTTTGCTTTGGCATCCTCAGCTAAAAATTCCCTTTAATCCCTTGCTGAGCTGTCCCTCCGTCTCCACATCTCTTCCATCCTGACTTCCTTGAACAACGTGGGACAGAGAGGGACATGGGAAGCTTGCAGCAGGACAGTGCACATCTCCCAGCCCATGCTGCCCTCAGGGATGCCACAGCCCTAGCCAGTCATGCTACAGCGGTGGCCACAATGGCAGGGAGGTGACAAAGATGTCACTGAGCCCAGATCCAGCACCCAGCAGCACAGCAGGAAGTAATATCAAACCATAAAGCTGATGGCTGAGTTACAGGCTGGAACAGGAGCTCTGGGGAAGCACCTGGGACCAGGCAGAGTAGGAACCAGAGGAGCCTGCCTTGAAATGCCTTCCTTTCCTCTGCATTTGAACAGAGAGATTACGCTCAGCTTTTCCATGTTGTAGCAGAGCAAAAGTCCTCCCACTCCTGCAGGTTTTACCTGACTCCAGGGATCCATCCTGCAGGCAGTGAAGCTGCCCTCACTGGAGGGAGCAGAGCCTGTGCAGCTTAAAGAGGAAATTGAGGCTGTCCCCTACTTCGTGTTGAAAACCACAACCCCAGCAAGTCACCCCCGGATACTCCACACCACACAGATTCCTGATGCTGCACAATGGCAAAGTCCTCCTGGGCTGGGTGGAGCACAGGTAATCTACACCAGAATACAACCCTCTCTCACTTCTCATCACATCACCTCTTTGAAGCCTTTCTAGAGCACAAAATGCTGGCAAGGTCACTGGGCAGTGATTTTAACCTTGGCATGGTCACTGCTCAGTGATTTTAACCTTGGCAAGGTCACTGGGCAGTGATTTTAACCTTGGCAAGGTCACTGCTCAGTGATTTTAACCTTGGCACGGTCACTGCTCAGTGATTTTAACCTTGGCACGGTCACTGCTCAGTGATTTTAACCTGTGGCCAGGTTCAGCACACTGTGCCTTGCTGAGATCCTGCCACGGCACACAGGCATGAAGGGAGAGCACAAAACCTTTCCAGACTGAGTCACAGAATCACAGAATGGTCTGGGTTGGAAGGAACCTTGAAGATCATTTACTTCCAACCCCCCTGCCATGAGCAGGGACACCTTCCACTAGATCAGATTGCCCAAACCCCCATCCAACCTGGCCTTGAACACTTCCAGGGATGGGGTAGATCAGATCTGGCACAGATCTAGGTCCAATCCATCCCCATCTTCCCGGATCATGCTGTCTGATATTACTACACATTATTCCCCTCCTGTGGCAGAAGGGTGGAAGGTCCTGCTGCAGAACCTACCAGAGACAAGTCCCTGCACGGCACTACAGACCCAGGGACAGAGAAAACCAATCCTGCTCTGTCCCCACCAAGCCCTGCTCACCCTCTCTCACAGCCAATGGGAAGGCATGACATGGACATCAGCAAAGGGACCGCATTGCAGCGAGGTCAGCTTTGGCTTCATGAACCACGTGTGGCTGGGTAATTCAGACAAAGCAGTGACTCAGGAGTAGGCAGGGTGATGGGAAAACGTTCCGTGGGATGGATGGTCTTGTCAGGGCTTTGTGTCTGTCCCTTTTTGCCTTCTCTGGCTGATGGTGACGACACAAAGCCCCGTGGGGTGATGAGATGGGAACAGACGGGACGATGGCCATTTGTCCAGCGCGTGACAACACGGGGGGAGCATCCCCCACACTGACCTGGGGGGAAGGAGATGGATAGGGGTGGATCATTGAAACAGTGCAGAGAGCCCAGCCCAGCTGGGCAGTGCAGTGACCAGAGCAGTGTCCCAGCTCCAGAGGCCGCTGTGGGAGGTCAGAGCTTACCTATTTGAGGTGCAGGGTACCCGTAGTGCTGCAGTTCGTCAGGGTCCTCTCGCTTTCTGTTATCTGTGGACCTCAGCGATTGGCTTCTGGAATTATAGCGTCCATTGGCTATGGCAAGGTAATGGGTCATGTAAATACACCTTGGTTCACTCTGCAAGATCTTTCACTACAAAGGTTACACGCGTTAACGACAGCGACCTGCGACGTTCCCCTGACGTGGCCACCTGCTTTCCAACCCCGGCACCCCTGGCCACCAGTTTTCCCCGAGGTTTCAGCACCAGCCAGCCTGAAAGACTCGGGCTGGCTGGTGGCTCAACCCCTTCTTTTTGAGTGAGATTTGGGACCATGCAGAGTATGATCCCTTGTGTCTGGTCTTTAATTAATTTCTGTGGTTTTCTAGGGTGTCTGCACTCCTTGCTGCACTTGAGGAGGATTCATCCTTTTCAGATGTGCTGGCACTGAGTCCCACCATCCCTAGGGGTGTCTTGAGATTTATGGTGGTAGCTGGCAGGTGTTTTTGGTGGGAAATTCTGCCTTGCAACCAGCACCTGCCTAGAAATGCCCTGTAGAGGAGTCAGGAAATGCTGAGTGGAGCAGACAGGTGAGGGCAGGTGGAAAGGAAAGGGATATCTCAATAGGATGCCTCCTCCATAGACTTTGCCCTGTCACCAGCAACAAGGAGAGATGAAAGTCTGGCATCAGCAGTGTACCAACAGAGCTATAACTGAGAACCTTCCCTTCTCAGTGAGAGACAAGCTCCTGACCCTTGTGTCCTACTGGAAATCTCCCAGCGGAGCCCACGGTGTGGAGTTCAGAAGGTAAATAATGCAACCACAGTAAATCAGAGGCATTTAACTGTTCCTTCCAAGCCCACACTCTGCCAGATTTCCATTTTCAGCCCGTGTGCATCAGCCCTGAATTGGCTGGAGGGGAAACTAAAATATCTGTTATGTGTAGTACTGGACATGTTGTAACCCTGACACATTCCCTCCCTAGCAAAGAGAGACACAACCCAGCA
This sequence comes from Thryothorus ludovicianus, assembly GCA_013397245.1. Lineage (NCBI taxonomy): Eukaryota > Metazoa > Chordata > Aves > Passeriformes > Certhiidae > Thryothorus > Thryothorus ludovicianus. Next base: position 306,122 of record VZTB01005905.1, on the reverse strand, counting down.
GTAACCACCAAATCCCATCCACCAGGATTGTCTGCTGTAAATCAGGAGAGCTCAGCTGACTCCTCTGGAGTCACATGGAATAGCAGAGAGCAGAGCTGAGCCCGAGTAATCTGTGATCTGGCAGCCAATTTGTTTCCAAACAGCAAGTACCAGACAGAAGATCTTTTCCCCCAAGGAGGTAAAACACTCAGACATCTTTTCAAGAAGTATGAACTGCCAAGGGTTGAAATGGTGACAAATTTGATCCCAGAACCCTGAGAAAATTAATAAAGGTTAATGAAGCTTCAGTGTGGTGGCAGGAGTCTATGCTGCCATCCAAAAAGGGAAAGCAGAGGAGGCAGAGGAATGATTCAGAGTCCCTGCCAGGAGCCAAGCTTTATGTTCAGCAGTTTGGATCATGGGAGAGTTTGTGAAATTGTATTATTTACCATCACTGTTGCCTGAAAGCAGAACTTGAGGAGTCTAGGAATTGTCACATGGACTCCTCCAAACCTTCCCTTCCAGGGATGGCTGCTGGCTGCTGGCTGGAGGGGATGGGATGGGGCAGTCACCCACCTGCCATCCTCAAGGGAAAGATACCCACAGCCAGACATCAGGACCACAAACTATCTGCAAACACCTTGGTTTTGTCTGGCTCTTTCCTGGAATAGAAAGGTTTCAAACCCTCTGTTTTTAATAGCTAAAAATCATGAGACTTTCCTGTGGGAGATTCAGCTCAAAAAAGACAAACTCTTAAGTAGTTTTCCAATACTCTTTTTTTTTTTTTTTTTCAGTTTGTTAGGAGACAACTTATTCCCATATTTGGGACTTCTCACATCCCCATCACCCATTCCTGGTGATACCCACACACTTTCATCTGCTCCAATTTGAGTGCTCTCCACAAAATCTCACAAACCACCAGAACACACAAAATCTCCATCTGCATCATGTCCCATGGGCTTCCCACAGATTTATTTAGGCTGGGAGGAGAAAGTGGGGCTGGGCATCAAGGAGTAGATGTGGAGCTTGGATGGCTTTGTCACCTGCCCAGAGCAAGGAAAGTGACAGGGAAAACCTGGGATTGGATATCCCAGAAGTCGTCAGTGTTCACCAATGGACAGAGACATAGGAGGCAGCACAGAGGGAAGGAAAGCTATAAGGGCAAAATAGAAGTTTTAATTGCAAGTCCAACACTCTGAACCTCCTCTCACCAATTATTTGGGCCCCGTGTCGCTGACATCTCCTAATGACTTATCCCAGTCTTGAAGGACTGAATGATTTCCTTTGCTCCTTGACAGGTATGGCAAGTCTGCACTGTTATTTCTCCTGCTAATTAAAGCCAATCAGGCCTAGAGGCTGAATCAGTGACCCTCCCAGCTTCCCCCAAGCTTCCCCCTTGCCAGGGTTGCTCCACTGCTGCAGGAAGCCTTCCTCCCCTTTGGAAAAGGATGTGCAGAGAAGCCAATTTGTCTGCATTTAACACAGAGCACAGCTGAGATTTAACCTGGGCAGTTTCCTTGGAGAGATGCACAAATCAGTCCTGGTTCCAAACAAAGCAGGGAGACACCAGATCCCTTAGGAACATGGGGAAGTTGATGCAAGTGCTGCTTTGCTGTGGGTACCTGAACTTTATGGGGTGGAGGTCAAATCTAAAGGCAGTGAGGACCTGGTTGGATTTCAGCAGCCTTTTTCCCACAGCAGGGTCAGTGGAGAGGAGTAATTCCAGGACTAAGGGAAGACCTAGACTCAATTTACATCCCAGCTGGATAAACATAGTGAGAATGACATGAAAAACCCAAGCACCTTTCAAAACAATAGAGGGATAATGCTCTTGGAGCCAAACGGGGATGTTTCAGTTGCAAGCAGAGGCAAGTATTGAAAAAACAAATCAAGTGTGGATGTGGAGGATGATCAGTGCTGGCAGGAGTGGGAATAGGAAGCAGGTGACCAACACTTCTAATGAGCACATGCAATGTGTCAGACAGCACCTTGCAATACAACCAAGGGAAAAATAAAATAAAGACAGACTTTGAAGTGTTGTGGGCCAAGGTTTTAGCATCAAAACATGTCTCACCACAGCTACACACTCTGTACTCATCCCCCAAACAGGAGAGGCAAAGCAAATAGTAGGAGCATGAAAATTATCCAGGCGAGGTGGGATGGTGGGAATGAAAGGATGAACCAGAGCAAAGAGGGAAAAGGGATTATTAAAAAAATACTCAAAACATTCAAATGAATCTCAGCGCAGTAAAACTGAAAGGAAAGGTGATGGCTGTGGACTTTTTGGGGCATCTGTCAGCTGCTAAAAAGTAAAGCTCAAAAGCACAGAATTACTAACAACCCCTAAATCCCAAAATCTCAGTGGAGGGAGAAGAGGGTCATTTTGGAGGCCACTGGATATATGGCAATCACAGCAGCTAAGGAAAAAGACCCAAAGAACTTCGATCTGAACATCTGAAATTTGTGAAAACATCTCTGGGGGAGATCTGTGACTCTCAGATGTGAAATGCCTGAACCACCAGTAAAAAATGAGGCAGAGCAAAATCTCTGCAGCAGCAGCAGCAGCAACAGCAGGTACCTACAGGAGCTCCTCCAGCTTGCAGTGAGTTCTAGCCTGGCCTGCAGGGAATGAAGATGCTCCCACACATGCCCAGGATATTTCAGCTCCGTGGTTGCAGCAAAAAATAAAAATTTAATGAGAATCAGGGGTGGCACAGACTGAGACTGAGGCTCAGCCTTGGGAATGTCATGTGGAACATGCACACTACTAACAGCTGAAGGGCTACATCCTGAACGTGCTGGAAGCTGAAAATCCAGCCTGGAATGTCAGGACTGTGCCAGTGTCACCCTCCTGCACCTGGTGGCAGGATGTGGTCACCCCTTTCCCAGCCGTGGGGAGCTGTGCCTTCCCCATCTGCACATTCATAAATGTTAGGGATGGTTCTGAGCAACCTCTGCCAGAGGGGATGGCAGGATTTCAGCTGGCTGCTCTGCCAGTTCTCCTTCCCCAGGAATAGACACAGGCTGCCCACACCTCTGATTGTTCTCACATCTCTCCAGCACTGCTGAGTTCCGACGCTGGGGTCAGGGCTGTGCCATTCCCCCTCAGGTTTGGATGTTGTCTATCCAGGCTCCTTGTGAGGATCCTCTGCCTGCCAGGTTGTGAGCAAACCCAGCTTCAAGAGCCTTGCAGCCAAAAGGAGCCACTGGAGCACATCCCTTTCCATCCACAGTGGGTGGACCTGGGAAGTTCCTCTGCAAGCTCCCACCACATTTGTGTTGGTGTTTTTTTACCCTCTCTCTATAAAACAGCAGCTCCTGCCCAAATCCAACAGAGGGAAGAAATGTCTGTGCTGGAGAAAGGGATATCACCAAGTCCTTTGCCAAGGCAAAATCAGAATTACAAAAATTTTGTGTTTTCCCTCAGATTACGTCTCTTGAGCTGCCACAAATAAAGGCTCTACCCAAGCCAAGCTGCTGTTACCAGACAAAGTTTCCTTCCCAGTTTGGGATGAGCCTTCAATGCAGTTATTCCTCAGCATTTCACAGCTTTTGGCTCTGCCCATGGAAAACTTACCTGTCTCACTTCCTGTTGGACTGGGGTGTGTATCCCTGGGGAAATGTAGCCAGAAGATCATCAAGCAAGAGACTATCACATGAAACAGCAGAGAGGGTGGCCCAAACGAGTGGGAAAACACGAAGATCACATTAAAATGGTACCTGTGGAGTATTCAGCCACTCCTCTGCACTGATTTCAACCTCTGTGACCTCCAGACAATGTGTTCAGATTCAGCTCTGGGGACCAGAGCTGCACCCACATTTTGGTGGCCAGGCTGGCACAAGTCACAGCTCCTGGAAAAACTGAGACGTTTTTCCTACCATTCCCAATCCTGCATGCTGAGACCTGCTGAAGGCCCACCTGGGGCAGCTCTGGAAGAGGAAAATGGCAGAACCTGGGCAAGGTCCCCCTGGGGGAGGAGCTGTGTGTGTTCCAAGACAGCTCTGGAACATTTGCCATGGCCTGGAAAAATGAAACAACCAACGAAACCCTCAAAGATCTTCCACAAAAGCTCCTCTCAGCAGCTCCAGGGAGCTGAGTGTCAGCACTCTGAGAAGCTGCCCCAGAGGCTGGAAATCCAATTAAACAGCTAAAACATTCCTGCTAATCACCCATCAGCTTCTGAGCCACTTTGGCAGAATTGAGAAAGGAGAAATTAAAGAAAAGAGATGGATTTATCCTTGTTTTGAAGGTGGTGGGGATGTCTATGTTATTCTAACCTGACTTGCTTGGCCAGCAATTTCTCAGTGGATAAGATTCAATTTACCTCCACAGCAAAGAGGAAAATATCAGAGCACTCATCCCTGTTTTGTTCTGCTGATTTATCAGGATTACTGTCCTGGTTTAGGGCAAATTTGGGAGAGGGGAAGAAAGGAAAACAAACAAACCTCTAAATGAACCACCCCTCCCCTCAGCTGAATCGGGATAGGAAAAAAAACTGCAGACTCTTATCTTTATGTTTTGAAAACAACTGCCTCAGGAATTCCAGTGTGTCTTCTTCACTCTCAGATCCAATTTTTAAAGGTACAACACTTATTTCTGAGCGAAACAGATGAATGGGGATACAATTTAGCATCAACCCAGGACAATTACACATGGACCTTTGTTCAAGGAAAAAAAATTTTTCCTGCTTTTTTTTCCTACTAGAAAATTAAGGTCTCAGCCATTCCACAATACATGGAGAGCTGGTCAGGTATTATTACAAGCTGCTTAAATGCTGAACAATTTAAGGTAAAGTTGTTTTCCTGATCAATTCCATTGTTTTTTTTAAATTTTTTTTTGTTCATTCTTTTTTCTTTAATTAAAAAAAGAAATAATTAGAACTTATTTAACTGCAGCTTATAATCAACATTTAGAATAATAACAGTTCCAGGGAAAGGATGAATATTCTACTCATCCCTAGCAAATCTACGAGCAAAAGTCGATATGAAAATAACAGTGATACATTTAAAACAGGATTTCTATTCTACATTTAAATCCTCTTAGGTTTTGGTGCAGATCAAAGCAAAGAGATGGAAAAGCTATGTGCAAGAAAATTAGAAACCCTTCTTGGGTCAAAAGTGCATCTCCTTGGGCAAAGGCAACAGGGGACAGATCCACTGAGAGGCAAGTTCAGAGCAGGTGAACAGTTTTGATCTGAAGAGACACAGGTTTATCTTGAAGTAGGACACAGACCTCAAGATGTGCATGGAGAAGTCTTCTGGAAAAATTTATTGCTCACATATCCCCTGAAATCTCTTCCAGCATGAAAATATCAAAATAGGGCTCAGCAGTTTGTCTGCAAAGAGGGTCTTGGGACAATTAATCAGAATTAATTTAATTATTTCAATGGAATAAATCCATTTGTGCTCCCTGTCTCTGTGTGTGTACTCTCCTTCTAAACTAGGACTTTCCACTTAGCTTAAAATTCCTTCTTCCTAAATAATCTGAGCTGAACTAATCTCATTGCAGTCTGCAGGAGAAATTGACTGGGAATGCAATGGAAAAAGGACAGGAAGACAAGTGAAATAATTTATTGAATCATAGCCCCTTCGGGTTTTTTTGTGCTTAGGATTGGCTTTGCTGAGTGTTGTGTTCTGGAAAAAGGGAAGTAAATAATGAGTAAAAACCAATTAATTCTTCACTGCTGCACTCCATGCCGTGGAAATCCAACACAGTCTCCATGGCTCTCCAACCCATCCCACTCCTTTCTACCAAAACCTCAGGAGATCTCTCACAAAGAACCAAAGTTTTATCCCTGGGGAAGATCAAGGGAAGATGTTACGCCCCCTGCTCAGTGCTGATGGGGCTGGCCCTGGAAAAACAGGATCTTGGCCATGGAAAAACAGGATCTTGGCCATGGAAAAACATGATCTCAACCATGGAAAAACAGCATCTTGGCCATGGAAAAACATGATCTCGACCATGGAAAAACAGGATCTTGGCCATGGAAAACAGGGTCTTGGCCCTGGAAAAACATGATCTTGACCATGGAAAAACAGGATCTTGGCCATGGAAAACAGGGTCTTGGCCATGGAAAACAGGGTCTTGGCCCTGGAAAAACAGGATCTTGACCATGGAAAAACAGGATCTTGGCCATAGAAAACAGGGTCTTGGTCCTGGAAAACAGGATCATGGCCCTGGAAAAACAGGATCTTGGCCATGGAAAACAGGGTCTTAGCCCTGGAAAAACAGGATCTTGGTCATGGGAAACAGGGTCTTAGCCCTGGAAAAACAGGATCTTGGCCATAGAAAACAGGGTCTTGGTCCTGGAAAACAGGATCATGGCCCTGGAAAAACAGGATCTTGGCCATGGAAAACAGGGTCTTGGCCATGGAAAACAGGGTCTTGGCCCTGGAAAAACAGGATCTTGACCATGGAAAAACAGGATCTTGGCCATAGAAAACAGGGTCTTGGTCCTGGAAAACAGGATCATGGCCCTGGAAAAACAGGATCTTGGCCATGGAAAACAGGGTCTTAGCCCTGGAAAAACAGGATCTTGGTCATGGGAAACAGGGTCTTAGCCCTGGAAAACAGGATCTTCCCCCTCTCACCACTTCAAGAGGGCTGCAGAAGAATCAAACATGTCCCACAGAAAGCTTGGAAAATGGTTAGGGATGAGGAAGGATGTTCTGCAAAGAGCATCTGGGAATCTTGTCCAGTTTATCCAGTATAGGAGGGACACATTAAGGAGTTTTTTTGCTGTTTTTTGCATGTATTACATGTTCAAAGAGTGACCACCCCTCCAGATCCCCTCTCCCACTCCTAGTGCCCTCTCCTACCTTCTTCACTCACACATTGCTCACCAAGACTGGTGTGGTCCTTCCTCCAATTACACTCAAGCACACCCTAATCCCACAGCTGGACATTTTTTCAGGACCAGCTTCCAGGTCCTTGCACTCCTACTCTGCCCACCACAAGCCACAGCTGAGTCATGACTACAAAGTCACCACGGAGACACAGATTCAATATCCCTGGTGTGGGCAAACCTCAGAGGGAATTTAGCAATTGTGAGTTGAGGAGATGGAATTCAATATACCAGGTTTCATTAAAAAAAAAAAAAAAAGTCTAAGCCTAATTGCAACATATTTTAAATTTAGGAAAATGTTAAAAAATGCATGAAATCGTTTTAGCCCTTATTAGAGGAATATATTTATGTCCCTTTATTTGAACTTCCCCCTTATCAAGAGATAATTCCTAGCCTTTGAAGACAGTTGAACTTAGTTATTTGACTAGTCAGAAGAGTTATTCAAACATTTTCTACCCTGAATTTGAAATAAAAAGAAGGGAATAATTATAACCAGCCATTTGCTTGCACTTTTTGAGCTGAGCTGTGTCTGCAGTTGGCTTTTCCTTTTTATCCCCCTTTCAACACAGCCTAAAGCAATAGAAAAACTGAGGATGAAAGTGCTGGAGTTTCACCAGCTCAACCCATCAGTATCTGACTGGTGTGGGAGCTCCGTGCCCTGTTCTCTGGAGAAAAGGACCTGGAAAGAAGATGCATTACAGGGCGAGAGTGGAGCACCCACAGAAGCCTTTGCATCACTCAATCCCTGTCTAACAGCCAGATCTTTCTCTACATCTCATCACTGGGGGCTTCTATTTATAAAAGCAAGGGCCACGGTCACTGCTCTTGAACTGAACCAAGGAGGAGCAAGATTAACATCTCTCTTAGCTTTAATTATTTGGGAGAACTGAAAAACGCCTTTAAGGAGGTGGCAGATTTACCACCAGCATATGAAAACCTGATGCAAGCCAGCTTATGAACCCCTGTAAATTCTTTGGGCTGAAGGCCTGGAAGGTGCGGGGAGACGGTGCCAGCACATGCCGGGATGTGCGTGCGAGACAGGCCGGGATGGGCAGGGCCGTGCCCAGCCAAACCCACACGTTCCCCTGGGCTCTCTGCTCCAACTCAGCTTCCCCGAGCCTCTGGAGCACCCTCCATCCTCGGTGGGGACGAGGCCAACCTCCTCCTCCTCCTCCTCCCGCGCGCGTGCAAGGGAACGTGCCCCCACTTACTATTGCAAGCCTTCCTATTGCACAGCCGTCCTTCCTCCAGGACTCCCTCGCAGGCCAGGCCCTCGTTGGGAAGGGGCTTGCAGGAGCGCATGCGGGTCTGCAGGCCGCCCCCGCAGTCCTTGGTGCAGTCGCCCCAGGCCGACCAGGAGTTCCAACCACCTGGGCAAGATCCAGAAAAGCCCCGTCAGCCTCAGGGAGAGCCCAGCGCCCTGCGGAGCCGAGGCAGCGCCGGCCCGGCGCAGCCTGCCGTGTATCAGCTGCCAAAAATCAAAACTGGGGTGTCTTTAAAAAAGTGCTGGGAATGGACGCTGCAGGGTAGCCCAGAAAGTCAAGAAGGGCAAGGGAGATGCCTTGCCTGACTTTACATTGACTTCTCTTCAGTTATTCCTATTTCTAGAGTTTAAAAAGTGTTTGGACAATGCCTTCAGGCACCTGGTGGGGTTCTTGGGGCTGTCCTGTGCAGAGACAGGAGTTGAACTTCAGTGATCCTTGGGAGTCCCATCTCAGGATATTCTATGATTCCATCTAGTCCTGCTCTTCCTGTGCTTACTGTGCCAGAGAGCTCTCCTCTGACAAGACCCTCTGCCCATTTTATGTCCTGTTGGCTTCTAACCCCAGAAGACATGAGAAAAAAACACTTCAAGGTACAAATCCATCAGTGAGGTTGTGTCTCCTCCTTCTACCACCACACAAACACATCATGTGAAGACAAGGAAGGTGAAAAGGGATAAGGGTTCTACCACTTATATTTCCCAAAATAAAGATATTTCCTTTCCCCACTCTGCAGACCCTCTCAGCCACAGTGAGGCACTGCTCTCAAGGACAGCTTTAGTAGGGGAACAACATGGGAATGAGAGTCTCCTCCAGCATCCTTTGTAGAACCCACAGGTGAGCACCATAAGATGAAGGTGCATTTTTGGCTCCTCTCCCCAGCCATGCCCAACGCTGGTGTCAGCAATGCTCAGCTTTCCCCACTGTACCACAATCTACAGCTCTGAAAAGTGATGGATCCACCAAACCACCTGGCTGCAGGGATGATCCTGCTACTGAAGGGAAATTCTGAGCCTCTGCAGCTTTCTTCACCCTGTGTCTTTCCATCTTCCTGACAAAAGCAACTGGCCTGGGTGGAATGCCCGTAAATGCTGATGGCAGGATGGACTGTGAAGACCATTTCAATCTGGCTGGCCTCCCACAGTCCAAACACCTGCAGGGAGCACAGCAAGGCTGAGTTTTGGGTTGTAAAAGACAGCAGGGGATTATCCAATCCTTTCAGGTGATGGATAAGCTGTCACATCCCTCAGTGGTCAGTTGACTCCTCATTGGCCGCATGCAGCAATCTAAAACCTGCTGAAATAAGCCTCAGCTTCCCTGTTCTGCTCCACTGTTTGTCCACCTCATGGGGAGGAGCAGAGGTGGCCCTTCAGCCCAGAGGTGGCCACTTTCACATGGCTGCTTTTCCTGCTGTGAATTCTCTCATTACCCACAGCTACCCTTGGAGATGTTTCAGGTCCAGGGAATTCAGCTCTGTGCTGTGCTCAGGAACAGATAAGGATAACGAGCTAAAGATGCAGGGGTTTTTTACAGACAGGAAACATTGGGAATGTTCTTGGTTTTAAAATAAAAATGAAATAACTCCCACTTTTTTTTTTCTTTTTTTTTTCCCTTGCCAAGAGATGCAGATGATCCACTTTAGCTGACTCAGCCTCCCTGAACTGCATTTTACGAGATTGTGGCTGTTCTCTGAATTCTGGGCTCTGCTGATCCCTACAAACCCCAGACAGGACACCAGCACTGTCTGGAAAAATGGCAGGTGCCATAAAAAAGAAAAAAAAATAGCCCAGCTAGGTGCCATATCAGAATTTAGGGCTATTATCAGCACCCTTTTGCACAGGGATGGGGAAATACTTGTCGACCTCCATGGCTGTGGTTTAACTTTTCGCTCTAAGACAGAGTGAAAATAAACACAGGCTCAGCAACATTCCCACTGCTGATGGCCATGGAAGCTTCTCAGATACTTAATCATGAGAATAACATGGAAAAATGGAGCAGGGAGGAAATGGAGGGCAGTGAACTCACCAGCAAAGTGCCCAGAGATCCTGGCAGCAGCATGGAGGATGGAGTTGTTACTGGCACAAAACAAATACTTGACCTTGAGGAAGGCTGTCTTTCCCTCAAAAGTCACTTTCTGTGCTGGTCACTTTTCTAAACAGCACAGGAACACAGATTGTCCTCTATTTCCTTACGGGAGACAGATTGTGTTTCCTTTGTAAAAGGAACCAGTGGTGTAATGGGAGGTATCCCGATGCCAGGCTCGAGCTAATCAATAGAATATCTGTAATCAGACACGTTTAGGAGTCAATCAGCTCCTGGCTTGCCCTTTTCTGGATGTCTTTCTTTTGTCTCATTCCCTTGCAGATTAGGAGTGAGGATGGGGAAGGGAGAGAGCAGCTCCATGCAAGCCTTGTCTTGGATTGTGATTTATTTTGGATGCTCTTTGTTGAGATAAAATGCATAATTGCTCTAGTGTCTTTATTATTTTATATTGTATTTGTAAGCAAAATATGGGCCCAGATTCACTGGCTGTCATAGTGTCCCCAGTTTGATGATGCATTATTCAAACATTTCTGCATTTTGGGATATGACTTAATATGGCACTGATCTCCTAAAATGCACAGAGAAATTAATGCTGCCTGGTGTCACCACAGGAAAGAGGGAGGGATAATGAAGGTGCCAGTGTTTGATTTCTTAAATCACATAATCACAGAATCCTGGAAGGATTTGAGCTGAAAGGGACCTCAGAGATCATCTTGTTCCACAGGCAGGGACACCTTCCACTTTCCCAGGTTGCTCCAAGCCTTGTCCAGCCCATCCTTGGACACTTCCAGAGATGGGACAGCCACAGCTTCTCTGGAAAACCCTGTGACAGGGTCTCATCACCCTCACAAGGAAATATTTTTTCCTGATATCCAAGCCAAACCTTCTTTCTTTCAGTTTGAACCCATTCCCCCTTGTCCTGTCACTCCAGGCTTTTGTAAATATTCTCTCTCCTTGTTTCTTGTAGGCTCCCTTCAGGTATTGGAAAGCCACAATTAGGTAACCCTAAATCTTCTCTTCCCCAGGTAGAACAATCCCAATTCTCTCAGCCTTCCCTCCCAGCAGAGCTGCTCCATCCCTCTGATCCCCTTGGTGCCTCCTCTGGACTCTCTCCAGCAGCTCCAGGTCCTTCCTGTGCTGGGATCCAGGGCTGGAGGCAGCTCTGCAGGTGGGGTCTCACCTGAGCAGAGCAGAGGGGGTAACTCTTACTCTGCTTATCCTCAGAAACAGGAGAACCAGGCAAGATAGGATTAAAACTGTTGTGATCTCAAATCCTTAACTGGAATGAGATCAGTTTATGAAGCTGAGCACAGATAACTTCCTTCCTCTCCTTACTCCTCAGTTTCCACCCCATTTGTGAGTACAAAAGAGGAGCTAGAGAAGTACCAGGGCACTTTGTAAATCAACCCAGGCATTTACAGCCAAGACAAAGGTATTCCCCACTTTATGGAGCACTCCTTTTTTATCATCAGGTTGTACCATGGTCCTGACAAATTAAATGCTGCATGTTATTTATCTTGTTTATTGGCTGTCAGATAAACCTTTTGAAATCCCCCTTCTTTTCCTGGGTCTAGTCCTTCACTGCTCCAAGTGATTTGTCTTTTTTAGTGGAGCTGTAAACAAGTGGTTAAGGGTCTATTATATGAAGTTATTCCTATCCCACATTTCAGGGGGGGGGAAATGCTGTGCCGTGAGGAAAACACAAGGTTCTTGTGCCCACTGCTGCATCTAGTTTTTGGAAAGGAGTGGCTGAGGGAGCTGGGGGAGGCTGAGCCTGGAGAAAAAGGCTGAAGGGAGACCTCATGTCTCCCTACAATCCCCTGACAGGAGCATGTAGTGAGGTGGGTGTCAGTCTCTTTTCCCAGGTAAGAAGAGATGGCGTGAAATGGCCTCAAGATGTGCCAGAGGGAGTTTTAGATTATTTATTTGGAAAAATTTCTTCAAAGAAAGGGTTGTTGAGCACTGGAACAGGCTGCCCCGGGGAGATATGGGGTCACCATCCCTGTGAGTGTTCAAACAAGGGGACCTGGTGGTGGTGAACATGGTGGGGGTGCTACACTGGCAGTTGGGCTTGGTGATCTTTTCCAACCTTAATGATTCCACGATTCTATGAAAAGAACAACCTACAATGGCTGTGGAATGATCTGCAGTGGCTGTGGAATGATCTGCAGTGGCTGTGGCACCACACAAATGCTTTTAGCCCAATGCAGAAGCTGCAGGAGGGATGCAGGAGTGATGAGGTCCTTGCAGAGGCTGCACAGCTGCCCCATCCCTCAGGCCACCACTCAGTCTCTGCTTGTTGAGCTGACACAGCCCCCTTGGACTCCCCATCCTCTAGAAAAATTCCATCCCCTCTTGTCCACCACACAATCTCTTGCTCTGCCCCTTCTTCCGTTTCGAGCATGAGGTTGGATGTTCCTTTGATGCTGGGTGTTGGGAAGGATGAAACAAAAAAGCCTTATAAATATGATTGCTTGACAAAAGACTTTAAGAATATGGAAACTGTAAATGAGATTGAAATGAAGGCAATCTGACATACCAAAACCTTAGTTACTAAACAACTGAAAAGCTCATATGTTTGACTGAAAATAATCGCCTCTTGTTTAGATAACCAAGACCCTCTGCTTACTGATAAGTATAATAATGTAAGGATTCTTATAGGCTGTATGTAAATGCCATAAAATTTGCATCTTGTAGTAGATTGGTTAGTAGAAATTAGAATATTCAACATAAAAGAGGATTTATTGCATTGTAACAAAAAGCTCATTCTCTTTTTCCTACTTTTACTCTCTTCCTCTACCTCTCTTCCTCTAACTCTCTTCTTTTTCCTGCTCTTACTCTTTTATTCCTACCTTCCCTTACTCTCTTACTCCTGCTCTTATCTGCTCTTATCTCTTGCTCCTCAGTCTTTTGTTCTCCCCCTCCTGGGCCTGCTCTGAGCTGTGGCTGGCAGCTCTAAGCAAAGTCCTAACTTACACCCACACCCTTTGTAATAAAACCTAAGTTCTAAGATCCAACTTCAGAGATCTCTCGTCTCCGTCCGCCGCCCCATTCACCAAGCACACAACAGTCTCCTACAGCTGGGAAGTGAGGAATCCAGGTGAAATGCAGAGCAGACTCTCTCTGAAGTTAATGGGAGCCTTTGCAGGCAGTCCCTGCTACCCCTGGAGTCCCGTTCCATGAGCTCTCAGCAAACTGCTGCTCCCGCTGATCGATGCAGGTTGAGTTGCCATCTGTCCTTAATCCACAAATAATGAGGCTGCTGCAACTGCTCTATAAAGGATTTTGCTTTTCAAAGGCACTGAATCCTCTGAAGGTCACACACCCAACCTGTTCCCACTTTGTGAGGTTTTTCTCAGATTTGGCCTCGTAGAACCACGGAGTTCTCTCACTTTGCCCTTTATTCCCCTAGACTGGAGGAGCTGTGGCTCATGCCTCCCACTCCAGAGGTTCCCATCACAACCAGCAGCTGTCACCTTGATCACATAGCCAGGTTTAACTTGTATTTTTTATTTTTGGAGAGCAGCCCAAGCTCCTGGAATGTGTTTTAATGAAGGTGGCTGTTGCATCTGAGGCTCGTGTCTGGTCTGAGTGCCCATCATTCAGGGAGGCCTTTAATCCAGTTTCTAAAGAGTTTTTTGATCCTCCTCAGTCAGTTCTTATCATGATCATGGACTAAAACAAATTACTTTTCATGCAAGGCTGACCCAATGCATTTTAATTCTCCGGCTAAATGGAGAAAATTCCAAGATGGTTTACATCAACCAGCAAGTTCATATTTGGCATTTCTCCTGAATCTTAAGCAGAAATGCCAAAAGAATGGGTCTTTCCTACTGCAAATCAGCTGAGAGGGCTCCACTTAGACACCTCGTCCAAACACCCTTGATCTCTGAGAAGATTTGCATCCCAATCCGGAGTTTATCTTCGCAGCTGACAGCTGCAATGTGTCTCAGATTCCAGTCAGTCAATCATGCCTTTTAATTTAACAGCAATCCCTTAAATTAGATGGCAGAGACAACAGCAAAAACTAAGGGATCTACACGAGACAATCAATAGAGCACAGCAAAAGGGACTTTGCTGACACTCCACATCCACCTCCGATTTTGCATTTTTGGATTCAGCCTCCCACTGACCCCAGCTGAAGACATGTCTTGTTGGCAGCTGTCTCCAACTCAGCAGGTCAGGGCATTTTGTGTCTGAAAAACATGTCCAGACTGCAAAAAACCCCACCACAGCTCTTCGTGCTACCACTGGGAGTATTTGTAGTGGAATTTATAACACAGTTTCTGAATCACCTCAATTAGCAAATGAGTGGAAAAAAATGTCATTTCTTATGCAAATAGGGGGAAGGATACTGAAGGGAGATCAAGAGTGAGATTGTCTTATATCATCTGAATCCTAAATTTGTAACACAATGAGGTAAGTGAGGGAGCTGCTCCTTTATCACTCTCCTTTCTACTGTGCTGGAAAAGAGCAAGCCCAGAAGGGGCTATTCTGAAGACATCCTTCTATTACACCAACCAGGCAGTGATTGTTCCCTGGAAAGTCATACATTCAGTTTGTTCCTTCTGTGGTGAAAAGGAGAGAAAACTTTCAGGGGGACATCTCCTCCCTGTGCCCCATGTGATGAAAGTCTACAGCAGCACAAGTGAGTTCCTCCAGTGGTTCCTTCTTTGTCCTTTCCAATATAAATCCCATGTAACATTTTGCTGTTTTGCAGATTGTGCACATTAACATAAAAACCAACGTTCCAAGCTCCTTAAAAAGCAAAATCATTCAGTGAAAGGACATGAAGTGATAGGACAAGAAGGAATGGTTTTAAGCTGAACGAGGGTAGACTTAGATTAGATAACAGGAAGGAATTCTTTACTGTGAGGGTGGGGAGACCCTGGCAAGATTTTCCAGAGAAGTTGTGGCTGCCTCATCCCTGGAAATTTTCAAGTAGAGGTTGGACAGGGCTTGGAGCAACCTGGGATAACGGAAGGTGTCCCTGAGCAAGAAAGGAGGCTTGGAACAAGGTGATATTAGACCCCTTGCAACCAAACCATTCCATGATTGTTTGACTTTTCTCCATGGAAAGGAGGTGGGTGAGGGGAGAAAATTTATAAACATGCATTAAAAGTTCATGAGCTGCAGGGCAAGGTAACCAGGGATGGGCTGCTCCTTTAGTTTTCCAGGACTGGAATTGAGGGGCGACAAATGAAATGGGCAGGAGGCAGGTGCAAAACCAGTGAAGGACATAATTTACAGACACAGAGTGGTGTCAAACCGTGCAGTGCTTTCACTACAGGGAAAGGCACCAAAGTTTCCATGAATATAAAATTGGGGAAATGCATGAAAGGCAAACCCATAAATGGTAACAGATACAAACCCAGCAGCTCTTGTTCAGAAGTTCCCTGGGCTTCAAGCTGCTGAGTTGTACAAAGCTGGGAAGGACCTTCAGGATGATCAAGTCCATCCTCTGACCTTGTTGACCAAATGACAGCACTCAGTGCCACATCCATTAATTTCTTGAACACTTCCAGGGATGGTGATTCCATCACATCTCTTGGGAGCCCATTCCAGTGTCTGACAAACCTCTCAGTGAAGAAATTATTCCTGATATCATGAATCTCTCCTGGCACATTCTCTCTTTTCCTATTGCTGGTTGCCTGGGAGAAGATGTTGAGCCCCACCTGGCCACAACCTCCTTTCAGGCTGTCTGGATGCTGCACGTTTGTCTTGTGCTATTTTCCCTTGGCAGCCACTGCTAATGAGAGGATATTTCAGCCAAAAAAGCCCTGATCAGGTGAGCAAGATGGTTCCTGATACTTTCCCAGTTTCTTGGCCTCTTCCTACCTTGATTTTAACCCTATGACTCTCCTTCATGGAGATGTGGTCAGGGCACAGCCAGCTTGAGGTTAGGCCAGTGTTTCCCACCACCAATATTACCAAATGTTTGCTCAGGTCACTCACTCCTGGCCACTGATGTGATTTTTTCAAAGCTGCCGAGTGGCCAAAGCTGCCACTGATTCCCACAGCATTCCCAAGTCCCTGCAAATGAAGGTAACGAGGTCAAATCTGGACAATCATTTAGGACCAGCTTCAATCTCCCTCTGCTCCACAAATCACTTAAGGAAGATGGAAATGAGGCCAGCTTGCAGCTTTCAAGGAAACCCAGCATAAAGCTGTGCTTATTACATGAATCCCTGCAAATGAAACACTAGGGATAAAGAGAGATTATTTACGTGGAAATGGTGGGGGAGATGGGCAGGGAAACTAGAAAGGGAATGTTTAGTCTGGAAAGAGAGATCAAATAAAGCTGTGGAAGAATCTTTCCCTAAGAAAGCCATAGAGGCGTAATCACTTAACTCATTTCAAAGCAGAGCAGGCAAAATATCAGAGAACAGACATGTAAAGAGAAACCCTGCCTGCACCACCGGGGAGGAATGAAATGCTTCCCCGCCCTGAACCTCTCTGAAGCTGCATAAATCACACCAGAGCTGGGTTCATGCACTGTTTGCTTCTTCACGTTGCTGCAGACCCCAGTGCAAAGCACCGAGGGGACAGATTAGCTCAGCCACGTGTGTGAAAATATATGATCCCATTCAAATCTAACTGTGCAGCCCAAGCTGAGTGAAGCCTTCCCTGATACCAGGATCACTATCTATTTTCATAAAAGGCAATGAAAGGAGAGCATTTGTGAAATTTCCTTTCATGTCTTTACATGATCTGTTGGGGATGTGGTTTAGTGCTGGCTGGCCTCCATGACCTTAGATGGCTTTTCCAACTTAAACAATTCCATGAGTCTCTGTTCCATCTTTCCTGGCTTGAAGGGCCGTGGTTTTCACCTATAAAACACTTGCAGAACACTGCCTAAACCCATAAATGCCACAAAATGTTCCAACACCCAGAGCTCAGCAAGCCCATGCAATTCCGTCCTGTTTCCTGGACAGCATTTCCACTTGAAGGATCCCTGTGGTCCCCAAGGCTGCAGTTTCTCACTCCTCCAGGAGCTGTGACATATTTCTGGTCTCAAGGGCACTGCAAGGAAGGGCTGTGCCACCATTGCTCCTGCAGGATGAACTGGGGAGGTGCTGTAAAGATGAAAGACTTGCCCACTGTACCTTCACAACACTGAGAGAAGTCAAATTGTCCTCAGCTGAACATCTCCCAGGAGGACAGAGAGAAAATCACCCAGGGTACAACCCAGGAGCCAAGTGTCCCCTGTCAGAGCTGTTTTGATGAGAATACCACACAACTGGTGTCTCCCAGCACTCCTGGCTCCAGGAACAGCTCCCAAGACAGAGCCAGAAAGGCAAACTCCACCTGAGGCAGCACCTTTGCACTATTAAACCAAATATTTAATACTTTTTTGATAGGCACAGCCAGTCCCTCTTCACACAGAGATGTCAGTCTTGCGGATTTTGCCTGGAAGGGGAACAGAGGCGGCTGAAAACCGCATGGCAGAGATTTTTTGTGTTGTCACCTCTGAGGCAGGCTGGGGAACAAGCAGGCTGTCAGCAGGCATCTCTGCTGCCAGGGTCCTCTCCTGCTCCGAGCTGTCGGATACACTCACCCTGCAGGGGAAGATGCTAATCCAGGCTGCCTCGCTGGGCAGAGGCTCTCGTTCCCAGCTCTGCCCCTGACACCTTGTCTGTGCTTTCCACTGCAGAAGGGGGCAGGTTCTGGGGTTGTCCCTGTGCCTCTTTCCCAGTCCCCTCATTAAGAGGGGGGCAGGCAGAAAGACTGGCTCATGAAATGATTGGCTGAGGTGAGGGAGAGTTTGGGGGAAGTTAAATTGTTTGAAGGAATCTTAAAGATTATTGAGTTCCAACCCTCCTGCCATGGCCAGGGACACTTTCCACTATGCCAGGTTCCTCAGAGCCCCATCCAACCTGGATTTGAGCACTTCCAGAAATGGGACAGCCACAGCTTCTCTGGGCATCCTACACCAAGACCTCCCTAGTCTCTAAGTAGAGAATTTCATCTTAAATTCCCTGATTTCTTCAGTCCAAGGAGAAGGCAGGGATATGTTCAAGCCATGGGAGGCACCCAAATGAGAAGCTCCTTTCAGGCAGCATAATGAGACTTTTAGGAGGCAGCAGCTGCAGCTCTGCATCTGGGATAATCACCACGTGGCATCCAACATGCCTTGGCACCAAGGACAAGAAATCAATATCATCAACCTTTACCAGCATTACAATGATGAGTTTAATATTGATCTTTTCACATTAAGGTGTGGTATGTGAGTCCTCAGCAGCATTGCTGGGAATCTGAAGCTGGGGCACTATAAAACAGAGTGCAGGCACAGCAACTTGCTCACAGATCCCTCAGAGACCCTGGATTAGAATGAATAAAGCAATTCTCAGCCTGGTTTGTAATTGACCATTCCCAAAGTGGTCGTCTTTTCTATCAGTGGTGAGAGGGGATTATTCACACGTGTCTGTTACATCCCTTCAAAGTCCCAGAGTGGCACAAGGAAGTGCCAAATGGAATTTGTGTGGTCCTGCAGGCAGCAGAGTCGTGGTCTCAGCCTGTGTTTTAAGCCTGAAAACTAAATAGGGGTTAAGCTCTTGTTCTTTATAATGTCTTGGTGTAGAACAGACATCACCTTGCTACAGGTGAGGTCTCCCTCTGGTTTTTCCTTTTCCCCAATAAAAGCATCTTCACGAGAATTCCTTAACCCTGAGTCTGCTGATCCAGTCCCTCATACCAATAATCTTCAGCCTTGAGAGATCAAGGTCTTAAAGGCTTAAACCCCTTTGTTCCTAGAGACAAATCTGATATGAAATTCCCTTGGTCTGAGGCTTAAGAAATGAAAGGCAGAGAGTTGAGCGATTAAATCACAGATGAGGAGACGCCACCAAGGCTCAGCACTTACCCAGGAATTTGTAAATGACTTTTCCTGTTGTTCCCATTTGCCATTTATATTCCAGCAGTGTTAAGAGGCCTTGAGTAAAATGAGACTCGTTCTGGGATTGGTACTCCATGGGCAAAACAGTCACAGACAGCCCTTGATCCTGAGACCCTGCATTAGGCAGTGCCTAATTACTGCTGTGATTGGAGCTCCAGAGCCAGGGAGGCAAGAGAGGAGAGGGTTTAGTACCAGATACGCAGAGATTCAGACCACTTTACAAATTATTGACCCTACTTAATTGCTAATCATCATGTGCATTAGCTATTTCTTTTCTATGAGGGAAGGCAGACAAACATCCCTGTGCTACAAGATTGTCTGAACAAACAGGCGGGTTCTGGGCGGACCAAGGGTGGTGCTTTCCTCCCAGCACATTCCCCAGATTGACTGGAAATTAATCTATATGAGAACAGAGGATGGAGACAGATGGTGGAAGACTTCCCTGCCTCCTTTTTCCCTTTTTTCATATTTGGTGCTCAGGAGTGGTTGGGTTGTCCTGGATTCCCAGAACTGTTCAGGAAGGAGAGTCAGTGCACCAGGTGACTCCCTTCCCTATAACACTCCATGGGAAGAGGACCATGGCTAAATCCCTTCTGGATAACCTCACTGCAGCCTTCCTGTAGTTAAAGAGGGTTTAAAAAGGAAGGAGAGTGAATTCTTACGTGGACAGATAATGATAGGACAAGTAGGAGTGGTTGTAAAGTAATAGAAGAGATATTAAGGAGAAATTCTTCACCCAGAGTGTGGTGAGGCCCTGGCACAGGTTGCCCAGAGAAGCTGTGGCTGTCCCATCCCTGAAAGTGTCCCAGGCCAGGCTGGATGGGGCTTGGAGCCACCTGGGACAGTGGAAGGTTCTGTCCCATGGCAGGGGGTGGAACTGGGTGATTTTTAAGATCCCTTCCAGCCCAAACCATTCAGTGATTCTATGAATGCAACCTCCCCTAGAGAGACTGACTTCATGACCAGCAATTTTCACATCACACAAGGCAAACAACCTCTAATAATTGTATCTACCAATTACCAGTGACTGCTGTCTGAGGAGTTGTGTCATATTTTGTTTTTCTCTGGGGTCATCTGGGATGGCCCATGAAGGCCAAAAGCAGGAAGCTGGTGAAGGATGGATCTGCACTGCCTGACTTCAAAGGCTTCCCAAATGTCTCAGGTTGGATACATCTATTTTTTTCTTTTTCTTTTTTTTTATTTTGAACACATCAGTATGAGCCAAGAGCAACATCTACTGGCCGAGCTGTTTAGCAAGACCAAGTGCAGAACTGGCACAACCCATGGATTTTACACATCTGTCAGATATTTTTAGGTATTACCCAAGCACCAGGATTAGCACCAAGCACTTCCTAGCTGTGCCACCAAAGCAAATATCTCAACTCTGCACACCTGGTCTTGGCTTTTATCCAACTCTAATGTGAAAATTGCTTTTTAAGTCCTCTGTGTCCTGGGTAGCACATCTCACTAGATGCAAGTATCTGGGTATCTCCATTTCTTCTTAGCAAAGTGCTCCTTGCACTTCCTGCTGAGGTTTCCTGGGATAAAAGAGGCTAAAGGGGAGTAGCAGCCCCATTTATTGCCACCAAAACTGCAAGAAACTTTCCATGGGGGGTCATCAAGTGATCCAACTTTACAGATCAAAAATAAAGAGTCCAAATTTGGAGGCTGAGCCTTTTCTAGTGTCTCCTGGTGGGAGCTAAGAGAATGTGTGGACTTCAAAATAGGAGCTCAGCATAAGAAATGGTGCTGGCAAAGCTGGGTTATGAGGAAAGATTATGGGAAGGGGCTTCACCCCCCAAAACTGTCCAGAGGTGTCAAATTCAATGTTGTTATCAACCCTTGGGTTTGTTTTTTTTTTTCACAATCCACCTCAAAAGGCAGCATGGGAATGTGTGGGGATGAGAATGAGAAATCACTGAAGCTACACCCAAAAAATGATAACAAGAAAGTAAAGAAAATGGAGAGACTGTGAGTTCATCTTATTAGGAAGAGTGAGAGGAAAGCCCATGAATAAGGAGCTCCTGTCTCCACCTCTACAGCCTGGAGGAGTTTGCTGTTTGGGCACTGACAGGAGAACAGAGCTCTGAGGAACTCCAAATCAATCACACATAAAACACAATTTCCTCCCCTCACAAGGGGCACTTCACCCTGCAGAGCAGGATTTAAAGGGGAGTGAGACAAAATCATCCTGATCTATATTCTGAGCTCACTGCAAGATCCCAGACAGCCCTTGAGAGCACTGCCAGGTGATCAACAAAGAGTCAGGTGGTCTCTGGTGCAGATCTGG
Source organism: Thryothorus ludovicianus (assembly GCA_013397245.1). NCBI lineage: Eukaryota > Metazoa > Chordata > Aves > Passeriformes > Certhiidae > Thryothorus > Thryothorus ludovicianus. The sequence continues at coordinate 284,807 of VZTB01005905.1, read as the reverse complement.
CCACTTGGGCACTTCATAAATAAAGGAGGAAAATAAGAACTCTGAAAATACAGACTTTATATTTGGCCACGTTGCTAGAAACACCCACTCCTCCCTGTTGATTTTAGAAGGAGACCAAATTGCCTCCTGAGACATCGAGGATGTTTTTTGGTCAGAGAAATCCTTCTCTCATCAGGGATGAGAGATGGCAGAGAACCACAAGTGGTTCAGATGAGCAGGCACCACAAGCCAAAGCTGCATAAAAGGAGGAGGCAGAACCCTGCCTGCTGCAGGCAGGTGGTGAACTCGCTCTGTGCAGGTGCCTGCCCTGCTCCTGCTGCCTCACAGCCACGTCCAGCTGTCCCTTTGGCAGTCCCCTCTCACAGGACCTGCAGGTGTTCCCTGCAGACCAAACTGGAACCAGGGCATCTGAGGTGTGCAGGGAGCTGTGCCCTCTGAAGGGGCAGAGCCAGAAGCATCACAGGACTCTGGATGTCTGCTCAGGCTTGTCACAATCTCATGCATGACCTCAGAAGAGTCATCTTCCTGATTTCCAAGGTGGGAGCATCTCTGATAATGACAGGAAATAGGACGATCTAGGAAGGTGCAGAAATTGGGAGGGAAAAGACAAATTTTGCTTTTTGTGGCCATGATCTGTGGACACAGACCCCAGCTGGAAACAACCCTGTGGTTTTTACCAAGCCTGGTGTAGCCCAAAAACCCCATCAGATCCCACAGTCACGACCTTACCCAGAAAAGGATTGTAACCAAACCCACCTCTTTGGACAGGTGTGGTACCTGCCCACACGAAACTGTCAAGACAGGCAAGGAAGGTTTTTTGTTCTGCTTGACTCTGGTCTGTAGATGGTGGCATGGCTGAGTCCACGTAGGGCATTTACAGGATCCCCTTCATGGGGAGGGCAGGAAGGTTCTCGTGGGGAAATGAATCACCCAGCTCCTCCAAACTGCAGCACAGACTGGGGTTTGACCCAGTCCCAACAGGAGCTCAACAGGATCAGGATTAAGATGGTCATTGAGGCTCATTTTACCTCTTCTTGAGGATGCCTGCCCTGATCCAATGTTTTGTGGTGACTTCTGTAACTTCCACTTGGCTTCGTGCACAATCTTCTGGACATGGCCTCAGTGCATGAGAGGAAAGGGAAAGGCCACGAAGGAAGTCTGAGTCTTCCTCCACTCTCTGCCAGAATAATCTCCTGGTTACAGCAACTGGTGCATGAAAAGTTATAATAACAAGTGCTTGGGAAAAAGGAATTGTCTGAAACTTGAGAGAAAAAAAGATAACTCCAGGCTACAGAAGCCCAGGGGTCTGGTTTCGGCCTGATGCCTCCTGGAAATTATCTATTCCTAGATAAAAAGTGGAATCAAAAAGCTGCATCCAAGCAGATGGGCTGGTTCTGATCCCTGGCTGAGCAGGCACACGAGGATCCACGCAGGTAAATGCGTGAGCAGAGGCCAAATAAAGAACAGAACAGCAACCCAAGGCAGGAGGGGCACAAGCCTGGAGGGAAAGGTTGAGCTCTGGTGTCTCCCTGAATAATACAAGGCACAAAATATTCTGTTACCAGCCTGGGGAGCAGACAATTAAAACACTACTTGAAGCAAATGTCTCCTGACTCTGGCTCAGAATTTCAATTAGGCTGGGAAGGCTTATTGCACTTAAGTGCAGGTTAGTGACATTTCAGGAAGGAGAGATTGATTGGGAGCTGGGTCACAGCTCGGCAGCGGGGATCATGTCTGGGGGCCTGTCCTTAAAAACAATGTGTGATCTCTGCGTGGCATTTTCCTTGTTTAGCTCGTTTATTTCTCCTCTGAGAATGAATAATCCCAGTAGCCAGAGCTGTGTCCCCTCCTTTCAAACACTGGTTTCTTTTCTTACTCATTTCCTTTTTTAAAGTTCTTTAAGCATCTTAGGTGTCCAAGCAATATTTTCTCTGGCTTTTCTCTTTCTCCTAAAGTAATTAACCTTTTCCTGTCTGGAGAATCAGTTTCTGACTTGCAGGGAACTTTTTTCTTACTGGTTCACCAGCTTTGCAGAGCCATGGAAAGCAGAGGAGTGTCTGCTACTACAAACTGCAGGAAGAAACAACCTCACTCCAGCTTTTGTCTCTGGAAAACAAGGTGGTAAAATGCCTTCAACCAGCACAAAAGTTAAAAAGAATTATTAGAAGACACAAAATGTGCACCAGGGCAAGTCCAGTAGATGATAAACCCAAGCAGGACAATAGAGCAGGTCCTTTGGTGTGGTTAGTGTTGACTGAGAGCTACAGATTTTGGGAGGTGTACATGAGATTTTTTTCCATAAAACATCCCAAAATTAATTAATTCCTCACCATTTCCACACAACTGCTGTAACCACACAACTGCACGGACTAATCAAAACATCACACAAAATGAAACCCTCCTGGAAGGAAACTCTCTGGTGTAGCACTTGAACTCCAGCACAGACAAAAACCCTGCTAGGGACACACACTGGGGAGATGAGGAACAGAGCAAATAATCAGATACCATTAAATCAACCAGGAGAGGTTTAGACTGGATTTTAGGGGAAATTTCTTCTCTGGAAGGGTGGTCAGACATCAAACAGGCTGCCCAGGGAAGTGGGGAAATCACCATCCCTGGAAGGGTTGTAAAGGTGCGTGGATGTGGCTCTTGGGGACATTGCTCAGTGGTGGACTTGGCAGTGATGGGTTAACAGCTGGAACTGATGATCTCAAGAGATTTTTCCAACTTTAATAATTTTCAGATTCTAAGATTTCTACTACCAAAGAGGTTGTAGGTAAAGGAGCCTCATTTGGACCCATGATGGGCACACAGGTGGACAAGACTGATGTGTGCTCTGCTCAGAGGAGGTGAATTTATTTTTAGCCACCATGAATAGATTTTTTTTACTCTATAAATCTGCTGGATTGGTTTCTGGAATCGTGGATTCCTCAGTGTCCTGCCATAAGTGGTTCCACAGATTCGTGATGGGCAAACAATTTTGTCCTTGTAATTTCCCAGGTAAAACTGGCTTAGTTCAGTCTCAGGACAGCCAGGTTTGATGGCCTTGGAATGACAAAACAGAATCACGGAGTCATTAAGGCTGGAAAAGACCTCTAAGGTCATCGAGTCCAAGCGTTGCAAATGATATAAAATTTTAAATTTTTATATAACTTCAGTCAGGGACTTTGTTCGCCTTGGCCCAGGGGGAAGGGAATTGAAGTTTCTTTTCAAAAAACAGTTTCAGCAATGAGGCCTGATGAGCTGAACGTCTCAAGAGTCTGGGAATAGCACAGAAGATACACAAAAGATAATGACCATTAATGAATATCAGCTCCAAACATCACCCCTGGTATGGTCAGAGACTCTTGGTTTGGGAAAAGAGAGATAAGAGAATTGGAATGGGAATCTGATTAACAGTGAAGGCAAAGAGATCAACAACCCCCAGGAACCCAAATACTAAGAACTGCCCTACTTGGGACCAATGAACATTGAACCAGTGAATTTCTCAGGGTTTTGACCATGTTAGTATGGGAAAAAATATAGTAAAATTCATGTGTGATGGAAAGATTTTGTCTGCACAGCCTGGGCAATGCATGGATGGAATTATTTCTGTTGCATATCCTGGCCAGAAAACAACAATGCCTTAATTCTCCAACACTAAAACCAAAATACTGTTGGAGAGTTTCTTTTTTTTCCCACAGTTTCAGTGACATAACCATTAACCCAGTGCTGCCAGGTCCACCACTAAACCATGTCCCCAGGTACTCAGAAAAGAGGTGACAGCATCTTTCCTCTCAGGAATCAGCCAGCTCCCATCCCAACTTTTCCACTACAATCCCAAACATTGCTCCTGTGGGGTTCTCAGGTGCTTCTCACCCCTCATCCCCACTCCACCTCTAACCTCAAACAGAGCCAGCCTGCACTCAGCAGACTTAGAAAAACCTTTCCTAACAGCCAGGCTTTTCCTTTGGAAAGGGATTTGATTGTGCTGAAAGGCAAATATTTGCCAGAGGAGGTTTTGGTGGGTCCTTCAGGGATCTCTGCACATGCAGGGCAAATTACCGGTGCTCGCTGCTTGGAGCACAGTAGTAAAACATGATTTTTAATTTTTTTTTTCCCCTTCACCAAATGGTGTTTTCTTTCCCCTTGGTCAGCTCTGAGAAAGGTTTTATCATCAGAGGAAAGTCCATTTTGTGCCATCGCTGATCGTTCCCCACGGAGCCATTCATGGCCCCGAGCCCTTCAGAAACCACCCTGGACCCTTGAAAGCACCGCGGAGGTTTTCCAAAGCCCCTCCAACAGATTATCCCTCTCTGCATCCGTGGAGTGAGATGAATCAATGTGGGACCCAGGAGGCTTATTTTGCCCATGAATTATTTACACCCACCGGGTAATACTTCATTTCAGACTGGCCTTGTTTTACGCTTGTAATTTTTAATTCTTATAATTCCACCTCCAGCAAGCAGGGGCTCCTGAGAGCTGTAGATTATATCTCAGCGGGCGCACTCTGGGATGCATAAATAACCTTTCCTCTGCTGACAGCACATGGGAAATGGGCTGGGCTTTCATTGAGGTTAAGATTTCCCCCCCCTCCCTCTCTGTCTTAAAGGAATCTTTATCTCCGTGCAGCTATTCTGTAACACGTCTCTGTTCGGTAGCAAAAGAACCATTTAAATGCAAATGTTGACTTTTTGCCAGGGGCTGGAGAGAAAATACTTGTCTAATGATGTCCTTCCAAAAGTACAACTGGTGCTGTTTGTAAAGGAATTGCATCGGGAGGAGTTGGGACTTTGGTTCCTTGCACTTCTAAATGCCTCTGCCCATACTGACTTCTACCCCTTGAAGTCATTGCCAGGAAAAAAAATGCAATTAAAATAACCCATATGTATCAATATTTATAATAAAATGTACTAAAAACAAAGCAGTTTTTTGATGAGATTTCCCCTTCCTCCGCCCAGCCTTCTGAAGATGGAGGAATTTGGCATCACTGCATGCTCACTCAAGTTTGAGATGCTGGGGTTTTGCTTTTTTTCTCCTCTGTCTTGGGTCTGAGTTTTCAGACATTGAAAATCTGTGTGACAGGGTCTGCAAGGTGACTTTTGGGCTGAGGAGGGAAAGAGGAGATTCAGACTCTGAAGGTGAGTGAGAAGGAAAGAAGATCCAGAGTGAAAAAGAAATGAAAAAGATGCCTGGAGCAGGGTGATTAATTTTGTCAGGGATAAACCACTATTGTTTTGTACCATTTTCCTCTGCTGATTCTGATTTAAAGCCAAAATTAGCCAGACCTTCCAGACTTGCTTGCAAAGCAAACAGCCCAGGGATGCTGAAAGAAGACCAAAGTTACACCAAACAAGGGGAGAGAAGAAAATACAAAATACCCAACCAATATCCCCACAGAATAACTTTCACCCACAGCCAGAGGGGAGAACTGAACACACACCGTGGGGTTGATTTTGGGCCATGGCCCCTGCTGCCCATAATTAACTTTTGTGTAGGAGTAGGAAGGGCTCAAAACAGTTGGAGACAGATTTGTGGGATCCATCAGGAGTGGATGGGGCAGTGCCTGGAGGCACCAAAGTTTTCCTCAAACAGGGAATGTCGGCAAGGGGTGGTTGAGCTGTTAGACCTGTCATACACGGGAGCGGCAGCAGGAGCTGGAAACTGGGAGAAATCCCAGAGAGTCTGTGTGATGCTCCCCATGAGAGAGACCAAGGTTTCCCACATCCTTTCCTATCCTTCTTCATCCTTCCCACATCCTTCCCACATCCTTTCTTATCCTTCTTCATCCTTCCCCACATCCTTCCCCACATCCTTCCCGTATCCTTCCCCACATCCTTCCCCACATCCTTCCCCACCCTCCCCACATCCTTCCCCTCCTTCCCCTCTGGCAGCTCGGGCTCTGCAGGCTGATGAGTTCCAGCCCGTTGCGATTTGATGTAGTTCAGTTACCAAGGAGACAGCGATCTGCAAAGGGGAACCTTTGTGGCATCCGGGGGAGGAGAATCGATGCAGATCACCCCGGGCTTGAGGATGGCCCCAGGCCCAGAGCTCAGGAGCAGGGAAGCAATTGTCCTGGTCCTTGTGAAATATCCTGGGCAGGCTGCAGCCTAGAGCATCTCCCAAATACCATTTCCAATGAGAGCAGTCTATCTATGGGATGAGGAAGGGTCAGTCTGTCCTTAAAGCCTGTCCTTAGCACCAGTTAGATCCTCAACTGGGACGCTGGAGATAAGCAATGGTCACTCTGTGATCTCTCCACATCTCAATGAACCTGATGGGGAAATAAGGATCACTCACCAAAGCTCCTTCAGCTGAGAAGAGCTGGAATTGGGGGAGGTTTCAATCATTCTGCTTAGATCAGGGCTAGATTTTAGAGTGGTAGGAAAGCCTGGCAACCTCCTGCCAGTGTCCTGGCCTTCCTTTTTCCTTACCCTCCACAAATCAAGCAGAGGATTGTCATCCTGCCCTGACATTTGCCCAAAATTGGGTGGAGTTTACAGGTGCAGCCGGAAGGGGAGGCTGTGCTGCTTTGGAATTCAAGAGAGACACATCTCTAGAAAGAAGGATTGTGAAGGATAATAAACTCCCTCGGCTTGAGCAGCGCAGCTCTGGCTGCTCCTGGCTGGTCCTGAGCCATCACCTGAAGTACTGACCCAGCATCATCTCTCTCTCCCTTCTTCCCAGCTGGAATGCTGAGACTGGGAAAAACTCCTTCCAACAGGCATTTCTTCCCAATCCCCACCTGATGATCAAGCCACGACCATGAAGGAAGAGTGCTGAGGGACCTCACTAATGAGAGAGAGGTTGTTCAGTGAGTCTGCAGAACAGGGTAAAAACCCAGGAACTCAGGGGATGATCCTTCCTCCAGCAGCTGGGGAGGAGGGAAAATAGAATTCAGTTCTGTATATTCTCCTCGCCTGGGGAAGGCTCCATAGCTGAGTTGTCAGGTTTAATCCCTTCCTGACACGTATCCTGCAAATAACTCCTTTGTTCCTTGTTAAGTTCAGCAGCTCAAACTCTGAGGCAGTGACAGTCTCCAGCAAGGATTTCAAGGGAGAGAAGGGAGGCTCCTCCCGTGTCAGCTTTGAGATGTTCTCTGTATGAAGGAGGCTCTGAAAAAAGCACTCGAGATGTGGTGACCCTACAGCGAGGACCTGGGTTGGGAGAAACCTTAAAGACCATCTAATTCCACCTAAAGACCATGAGATTCCAGCCTCACTGCCATGCACAGGGGCACCTCCCACCAGCCCAGGTTGCTCAGAGCCCCATCCAACCTGGGGAAATTTTTTGTAATAATAAACACCCACAAGATACAGGAATAAATCTGGATGTGGTAGCTCCATCATTGGTTTTGGAGAACAGATTATTAGGGATGGACTGGGTAAGGGCTAGGGGTGGGTTTGAGTAGCTCCTACCTTGGGATGGATGAGCCAGTCCCAAGGTGGTTCTGATTCTTCAGTCTTGATATAGAAAATTAAAAAGGTTGGTCATCAGTGTTACAGACCATTTCAGACTGGCCTGGGGACAGACTTGTTCAGCCAGACTTTTCCATCCCCACCCTGTCTGGGGAACAGCAGGAGCTAGTTTTGGAGGGGGAAGAGGGAACATGGAAAGCAGACCTGCAGTTGTCATGGCAGGAATCTGTAGGAATGATGCACATTTTCAGCTGTTATTGGTGCTGTTTCTCTGTGCATCAGTTTACAGGAACACTGCTCAGGCTGGGGACAAGTGGGAAGAATAAATCATTCCCTGTCTAGCGAGCCCTCCAACTCACCCAGCCTGGAACACCCACAGGCCCTCCCCAGGCTACCCTGGGCTCCATCTGGACTGTGCTTTTCAGGTGGATGTTCTAAACCATTCCCCAAATCCCCAGCCAGCAGAAAACCATGGAATCCTAGAATGGTTTGGGTTGGAAGAGACCTTTATCTTGTTCCAACCCACATTCCACTATCTCAGGCTGCTCCAAGCTCTGCTCAACCTGGCCTTGGACATTTCCAGGGATGGGGCAGCCACAGCTTCTCTGAGCAATCTGTGCCAGGGCCTCACCACCCTCACAGGGAGGAAGTTCTTCCCAATATCCAATTTAAACTTGCCCTCCTTCATCTCCATTCCTCCTTGTCCTGTCACTGCATGCCCTTAAAGAAACAAAAATCCTGAAACAACACCGCTGGGTGGGGTTTAAAAATCTACAAATGGAAGAGCTACCAAGACCTTAGAAGATGAACGAGAGTTTCATAAGTAATGAATATTATTAATTATTTTCCCTGAACTTTGTCTTCCCGTGGCTCTCAGATCAGCCACACAACACAGCTGTGCAGGAAAAAGGAATATAAAGGTTATTTATTAAAGGTGCTTTTATTTCTCCAGCATCAAAGTACAGCTGATTCTGATGTGGATCATCCCAGTTTCCAACTGACAGTGGTTTTAGGAAAGCCACGTTCTGGCAGTCATAGCTCCAGAATATTCATACCCCAGGCAATCAGGATCCCCAGGCTGAAGATGCTTTTCCAGCACCTCTGTGATAGGATCTCACTCAGGAGCAAGAAGAATGAAACAAAACAAACACACAAAAAACCCCACAAAATCCAGTGGCAGCAGAGCAGCGGAGCCAAGACCTCAGCACAGAGCAGAGCAAAGAGGTTTGATCAGGGCATTCGATGGCCAGAGTGCCCTAAAACTCTTTTTGTTAGAATATCTAAGTTGTTTCTGGACCAAAAGACAAATTTTTCAGGGAAGCATCTGGGTTTCTCTGTGTTTTCAAATACAAGAGGGAAACTCTTTTCACAGAACTCGATGTTCTGTGTGGGACATTCCTGCCAGGCCCATTTTGAGGGGGAGCAGGAAGACAAGAACTGGAAGTGTGTCACTTCTGGGGGAGTTAGGAGGAGATTTTTAATGGCTTTGGAGAAATAAAAGGGCAGGAAATTTAAGACAAAACTTTTCAAGTGGGTGAAAATTTCTTCCCATGTCTAATTAGGAATTAGTAGAAGGTTCAAAAGGAAATGAAAGATCAGTGATGTGAATCACAGAATGAAAGTTCTGTCGTGTGAATCATAGAATCGTAGCATGGCTTGGGCTGAAAAGGGACCTTAAAGATCATCTCATTTGGGTTGGAAGGGACCTTGATTATCACCTAATTCCAACCCTCCTGCCATGGGCAGGGACACCTTCCACTGTCCCAGGATGCTCCAAGCCCCATCCAACCTGGCCTTGGACACTTCCAGGGATGGGGCAGCCACAGCTTCTCTGGGCAACCTGTACCAGAGCCTCATCATCCTCACAGGGAAGAATTTCTCCCAAATATCCATCTGAGGCTCTGGAAAGAAAAGAAACCTTTCTGTTCTTGCTCTTGGACTCCTGGGAATGGGTCAATAAAAAGTCCAGATTGGCAGTGTGGCAGCAGAATTCTTCCCTGGTCCTCTTGCCCTCTGCAGGTCTAGAGGACACTTCCATTGGTCCTGGATGGGAGTAGGCATTTCTGGATAGGTGGGAATTGCAAGGGAAAAAAAGAAAGGAAAGAAAGGGAGGGAAGCAGCCCTGACAGCAAGTGATAGGAAAGGCAAAATTGTTCCAGCTGAACTCAGGAAGGTTCAGGTTGGGTAACAGAAAACATTTATTGACTGAAAGAGTGGTTGAACATTGGAACAGGCTGCCCAGGGAAGTGGTGGAGTCACCACCCCTGGGAGTGTTTAAAAACTGAGCAGACCTAGCACTTTGCCATATGTTTTAGTGGGCAAGGTGGTGATCGGCTGAAGGTTGTATTTGATGATTTTGGAGTCTTTTCCAGCCTTAGTGATTCAATGATTCTATGAAGGAGAAAAAGACATCAAAAAAGAGAAAGAGAGAAAGATTGCTTTTTCCTACCAGCCTCCCTCTGAAATCCTTAAAGATATTTAAATCCTTTATTCACTGGGGAATTAATAAATCCTTTATTCAGTGGGGAAACTGAGGCACAGAAACATTAAATTTCTTGCCCAAAGACATGCTGGGCACCCACGAGCAGAGACCAAAAGTCCCTTTCCTCTGTTACGATTGTAGCGAGACCAGGGAGAGTCACTTGAGGGGGATAAAATCCACTCAGTCCTCCTCGTGGAAGGGGTTGGACACCACATCCTCTCAGCAGTGACCTCGGAGAGGCTGCATTTGCAGAGCCCTGGCTCCAGAGCTCAGCTCTGGGTGGTTGTGTCTCCCAGAGTGAGAGCAGCATCTGCTCGGAGGAGCCGGGCACAGCCGAGCAGAAAAAAAGGTCAACTGCTTCCTCCCTCCTTCTCCCCCTCCAGGATGGAAACAGGGAGAGCTCTCCACGGCACCGTGGATCATCCCTGGGCTCCTCACCCCCCTGATAATTATCCCACCAGGCCATGCAGGAGCACAGCAGCAAAGTCCCCTTGGGGCCAGCACGTGGCGGGAGGAAGCCGCGCGCTCCCGGTCGCGCTGGATCCCGGAGAGAAAGAAACCCAGCCAGTCCCTTCCCCATGACCTGAGCTCACCCCTCGGCCCAGGGAACCTGATGGGCTGTGACACAGCACCGGGCTTGCAGGAGGGGGGTCGTGGCTGAAGGGGACACCGTGTAGGTTCAGAGTCATCGTGGGGGTCTGGGAATTCTTCCCGCTGCCTTGATTCGATGTGACAAACTCATTTCTTCTGCAGCGTGGCTGCGTTGAACCGAATGGCAACTTCTGTCCTGGGCTGAGATGTGGCATTTGGGAGGGCAGAGCTGTGGCATTTGGGAGGGCAGAGTTGTCTCTCCCACTGAGGCCCCACAACCACCCTGACCTAAGTTGATTATGGTAAACGTTCCATCCCTTCCTGATACCCCCAAACTTCATGGGGTGACCCCAAAAATAAACACACAGCTTTAGGTATGGCTTTAATCCTCTAACCCAGCATCCCAGACACCTTTTTATCCCCCTGGCTCCATGCACCCACTGGAAATCCACTGGATCTGAAGAACTCTGCTGTGTATGCATCACCTGCTCTTTCCCTTCCTGGTTTGGGGAGCTGTGCCCTTAAGAACATGGAATTGTTTGGGTTGGAAAAGACCTTAAAGATCATCTCATTCCAACAATTTCTGCTCGACCAGGTTGCTCCAAGTCCTGTCCAACTTGGCCTTGGACACTTCCAGGGATGAGGCAGCTTCTCTAGGCAATCTGCACCAGGGCCTCCCCATCTTCACAGTGAAGAGCTTCATCCTCTGGAGCACTTACAATGATAGAAAGCCAGGTGTTCATCCCTAAATAGCCTCCAAATCCCAACTTCTTCCAGAAAGCTGAGCCAGCTGGTCACAGATCGAGCATCCAGCTGCCAAGTTCAGCTCCTTGAAGTCCATTCAGGTTTGGGGCCAGGTCACTCTCGCTCATTCAGAACATCTGCTGAGCCCCAGAAAAACATCCTGGACAAACACCCCGCTCCACATACACCCCCTGCCATCCCCCACACCCCCCTGCTTCCAGCAGGATCCCGGACATCCAACGCTGATCAGCAACAGGAGCAAAACCCTTCCCTTTAATGCCCCAAGGTTGCCAAGAGCAGCACACCAGGGACAGATTTGAGCCCTGCAGGGAAGGAAACATCGCTTTACTCCCTGGGAGAAGGGAGAGCTTTGCTTTCAGAGGAGCAAATGCCATCTGTTCCCATCGCCCACAGATCCGGCCGCGCTGCGCGGCTGCGTCACTGCTCCGCCGAGCACACGGCACCAGAGACAGCTCCAGCAGCCAGGAATGCTCAACCCTCCTCCATCCTGGCCCAGCAGGATGCTGCCGGGACAAAACCAGGCCGTGAGCATCATCACACCTGAGCTGGCACAATATGGGGCTGGCAGTGCCCAAAAGGTGCCCTGAGAAGTTGCTCCAAACCTCCCTGGTGATGCTGCATCCAAGAAGGGAAATCTGGAAAGCTCAGGAGGGAGGGCTGGGGAACACACTAGATTGCAAAGCAGAGGGAAGGCAGCCAGGTTTGGCTCATTGCTTCTGGCCTTGGAGCACCCTGTTGTCACCAGGAAATCCCTTTCACACCCACAGGAGGAGGCCTTCAGCAGCAAAAGAGCAGGGAAGCTCCTTTGGGATGGAAACCACCTCTACCAGAGAGACCTGGAGTAAAAGGGGCAGAGGAAAAGCTGATTCCTGTGCTTCCTCCTCCAGCTGAAACCTGCTTTGTTCAGAGAGGGCTCCTGTATCCCTGTTTAATGATCCACTCTGCATTTACATTTAATTAGAGGAATGAAAGAGCCAATTAACAAGATCTACACTGAATGCAAACAAAAGGGACGGCTGGTGACTCAGCTGCAGGGGCAGAGCCAAGGGCTGGGGCTTTGCAGGCAGCTTAACCAGACCTGGGGCAGGCTTCTTTCCAGGAGGCACCGTCCTTGTGCCTCCTTTCTGACAGTTCAGGGGTTGCTCCATGTTTTTGGGCCCCTCATGGATCCAAATTCAATTTCATCGCCGTTTTTCTTTCCTGGAGTTGGTTTTCAGCTGGATAATGAGCAGAGTCACTCGCCACACATTGCAGTATTGCTGGTGCTGACACGCAGGACAGGGCAAGACCTTGCTCAGAGAGAGGAGGGGAGGCCAAAGCACCTTTCTCAGAGTCAGCCCTGGATAATTTTGGCTCACTAGGGTCTCAGAAATTCCCCAAAGAATACAACTCCCTGTGCACAGCTGCTCTGGGGGCTTTAACTTGCACCCCTGGCATTTATCCTGCATCACCCCTCCTGTGACAGCACGGCTGCCTGTGGGTCCTCACAGCCAATCAGCCCAAGTAAGGGATTAAAAAACGTTGATTTTTTTATTTTTTAAGCTACACCAGCTGCCCACCCTGCGTTGCAGGTGGTGGCTGCTGAGGAAGGAAGGAGAGGCCTGGCACACTGGGCTGTGTGAGCTCATCCCAGCCCTTCCTGCAGTGTGAAAATCACGAGCAACGGGGCTGAAAATGCTCCCAGTGCTGGTCCAAACCCAGCGTGACCAGAACCAGGTGTCAGCACAAACTCCACCCTTCTCACAGAGTTGGATTTCATTAACCTCAGATGAAGAAACACCTTCCCTGTCCTGCTGTGAGCAAGAGCCCAGCTCCAAATTAAAACAGGCATGGAAAGGTGTGGGTGAGGAAGATTCCAGAAGGCATCCTTATAATAAGAGGTCAGCCTTTAAAGGAAGAGAGCAACAACAAGAGGATGGGGAAGGCGACCCCCAGGCAAGGCCTGAGGATGATCATGAAGAGGGGGCAGCAGGAGAATTGCCTGAACATTTGATGAGGGTGATGTGAGAGCAAATCTCAGCCACCATGAAAGGGGAAACCTCCCGAAGGTTTACACTTACTGAGAGCCTCTTTTCAATTTTAATTATGGATTTCTTTGTTTGCTTTAGTGCTGTGCAAAGATACGGCTTCAGCAGTGGAGGAATACTCTGGGATGCACAGGCTTTAGTAAGATTCTGCCTGCAGACTCCAGGACATAGGGATAGATCCCACAGAAAAACCCCACCTGGAAAGGGGATGGAAAGAAGCCAGTGATGTCAGATGGCTTCAGGGCTGACCTTGGCACCCCATTTCATCCCAAAGATAATTATTTCATTTAGAGCCAGTGCAAAGCTGTGCTCCAGCTCAGCTGTCACCCACAACCACGCCTCATCCTCCACATCCAGTATCCAGTTTCCTTGCTAAAGATCCTGACTCCTTCCCTCTGAGGCTGTTTTGGAAAAGGCCAGGGCCTGCTCTCACACCCACCACCCACCTCCTGGAGCAGCTCTTTGTTGGCTCAGAAGGGAGCTCAGGGTGACTTGCTGAGAAGTGAACGTCCCCGCTGGGGCCCGCTGGAGTTACTCAGTGCCTCACACGGGATGTGAGAGCTGAGTTCCTCTGCTGCTCACAGTCAGACAGCTCAAATCAGACCTGAGAGACAGAGCTCGTGGCACAAAGAGATCAGCAAACCACTTACTGCACTGGATGTCCCAGATACAGTAATGAGGGTTATGATCAAACTGAGCTTGGAGAATGGCACATCCTAGGACATATGTGCTGGCAAATGAATCCCTGTTATTACCTGATCTGCCCAAATCTGAGCTTCCCTGCCCCTCACAGTGCTGTCAGTAAAGATTTTTGAGTAGTGAGCAAGAATTTTCAGTCTGGACTCACTCCTCTTAATGGTCTCTCCAGCTCCTTTGTGGAAGCACCTCCAGCTGTGCTGATGCACGAGTGAGGAGTGTGGATCCATTATCAGAGAACAACCTTGACTTGCCCACCCCTGGCTCACATCCAGAGCAGCAGCAGATGCCCCAGCCATGACCAGAGAACAAACAAGAACAGCCCAGAGTTTTCACCTCCACAAATGGAGCATCACGGAGGTGACAGCACCTTCAGAAGATGGAACAGAGACTTTTCCCATTTAGACAAATTATTACTAAGACCAACCCACTTTTGTCCTTACCCTGGTGTAAAATCAGAGCCCTTCAGGTCAACTGAGGAGTGACCCCACCTTTGCACTTCAGCAGCAGAGGATGAACTCTGGTTCTTTCTTGATTTAGGCTGGAAAATTTCAGTACTAGGCAGAGAGCAAATGGAGTAATCAGTGTGATGGATAGAGGCACCCTCAGGGCACAATGGATTTTATCACTGAAGCAGTGAAAACCTACACTGGGCCACCAGAGATATTTTCCCTGTGCCACCCACCTGCCTGCTTCAATGCTGGACATTCCCTCTCTTTCTAGAGTAAATGCCAGGGTGTCATCAATTGTGGGATGATTCTTTTCCTAAAGGAGAAGTAACTCCATGACCAGACTTTAATTATACCGACCACTGGAGTATTTATTGATTATTACAACTATTTCCATCCAGTCTTACTAAGAGCCATCAGCACAGCTCAGGGAGTGCTGGTGCTTGCTAAAAAAACGCCAATTGCTCTCAAGATCTGAGTCAGAACAAAGGAGAAAAAAGAATAGGAGGGTGAAAATCAGGTGTAAAAATGCCTCAACTTCTTCAAGGTCATAGGCAGATGAAGGAGCAGATCTCAGGCTCTTCTACAAGGTTCTGGACCAGCATCTTTAGACCCCTCCCATCACAAGACTAAGCTAAATTGGGTGCTGAGCCCATGTCACGCACTACAGATGACACACTCCCAATATAAAACTAATTTCAGCATGCTGCACCATAAGAAAACACCCACATGGAATGAAGTTTAAACTAACATTATTTTTCTTCTTTTTTTGGCAAGAATACATAAGTGGCAAGACCAGATGTTTCATGAATTCATGCATTCTATCAGCTTGTTTGCCTTCGATAAAAGCAAAAATCCAGAGCAGAAATGTGCAATCAATATTTGGGTTTTTCAGCCCAGAAGTACCGGGCAAAGTGGCTGGTCCAGGCTTTCCCTCTGTTTTATTTTTTTTCAAAAACATCATCTAAAACAAAACCAACAAATTCACTTTCCAGGTACAGCCAAAGATTTTCTTCAGCCCCAAACACTCACAGCCCTGAAGGGCCCTTGATCATGGGACCATAAAATGTTTTGAGCTGGGAAGGACCCTAAAGATCACCCAGTTCCACCCCCCTGCCATGGGCAGGGACACCTTCCACTGTCCCAGATTGCTCCAAGCCTTGTCCAAACTGCCCTTGGACACTTCCAGGGATGGGGAGTCCACAACCTCTTGGGGCAACTCATGCCAGGGCCTCACCACTCTTAAAGCAAAGAATTTCTTCCCAATGTCTAATCTAAATCCATCCTGCTCCAATTTAAGTCCATTCCTCCTTATCCTATCACTGCAAACCCTTGTGCAAAGTCCCTCTCCAGCTTTCCTGACAGCTGGATAATTGCAGGTCTGCCTCCATCTCCACCTCTATGTGCAGCCCCCACCGACCTCTGCCCGTGGCAGAACCTGAAGGGATCGATCCCTCCAAGATTCCCACTTATTTACATCCTGCTCCACAATCCTAAGGAGCCCGTGGGTTGGGGAGGGCCCGCTGGCTAAATGACCCATGGCTGTCATTTCTGTGTATCTTTCTAATGTTTGTTGAAGAAACATATTAAGCTTTTTATTTCTTAGTTCCCTTCAAGAACAAACAACAGGAAAAAAAAAAAAAACAAGTGTTGTGCCTCAGGCAGTCTTTTTTATTACCTTATATAGAGTTCATGCAATAAAGTCCATTAATTAAAACATGAATATTTAAAACAGCTTTCAAGAATGGCAGCCTTATCTCACCAGAGGGAAGAAGAAAGAAGAGGGGGGGAAAAAAACGGGGGAAAAAAAAGTAGTAAAACACAAGAAAGGCAGGAGATAGTTCATTTTGCCAGAGGAGCATTCAATTATTTAATTGCTGAATTAATGCTTTGTCCCCAGGTGACACTGGATGTTCATTTGCAGCGGGAGGATCTGGATGGAAAAAGGTGGGGAGGGAAGGAGCGGGGGCGAAGGCGAATACTTGGAGTTTTTAATTAAAATGTGAGGTAGACGAAGTTGTCACTTCTGTGAGCTCTGCCTTTCGGAGCGAGGGCTTCCTCAGTGGAATGGTCCTCGAAAGCAGAGCAGCCACAATCATCCACTGCACTGAGCATCAGACAGGGAGAGGCAGCTCGGCATCACAGCACTCTCTTTGGAGAGGTTTTTATCCTTAAAAACACATCTGAGGGTCTTGATGTGGTGGGGAATGGCCCCCAGGGTGGCAAATGAAGGGAGGAGTGGGAAATTTGGGAGCCAGGAGAATATTTCAAACCCTGCACCTGAGCTGGGATATGGGGAAGGAACCAAGTCTCCAAAACAACAACTCTCCAATAAAAGCGCCCAAAACCAGTGTGAATGCTGCAGGGGGAGATGCTGCAAGATCTCCTGTTGATAATCCACACATCAGGGAGTGGAGAGAGCTTTTAGGAGGAGCTGGGGGTCCCTAGGAGGGGTTCAAACCACCAGTCAAGCACCAACCGGACCTAAAGCAGATTGAAGCATTGTGTGGAGCAGGAGAAGTCTGTGCAGTCTTTGCTGGGGAGGGTGGGGCAGAGGGATGCATGTCCCACAGCTTTTTTGGGATTTGGGGACAGCTTTGGCTGAGTGCAGCCTCAGAGCAAGTCCTCTCTTTGTCCCCTCAGAACAGCAAACCTTGCAGGCTGTCCCTTCCACCAAGCTCTGAGGCCACTCTGGGGAATCCCTCTGTGTGCTTTGGCTCTGGGGGGGTAGAACAGAAATTCCACTTTCGTGGGAAGGATCCCACAATTTTAAACAAAGCCATCTCCTCCTGAAATGCACCAGGAGGCACAGATAGGCCACAAGGCACATTTTGGGAGAAGCAGGGAAAGGTTGGAGGATGAGTCAGGCTCTTGCTCCTGCAGTGAGCTTGCACTCTGCAGGTCTCCATGGACACTGTCCCTTGAGTGGGAAGCAGCACGTCCTGGGTCTGTGTGGGGGATTTTGGGGTTTTCCATGGGGGTCTCAGAACCGGGATTTGCTCAGAAGAGACCTTAAAAATAATTTAGTCCCAACCCCCTGCCGTGGGCAGGGACACCTTTCCCTATCCCAGGTTGCTCCAAGCCCTCTCCAACCTGGCCTTGGACAGTTCCAGGGATGGGGAAGCCACAGCTGCTCTGGAAAACTTGAGCCAGGGCCTCCCCACTATCACAGGGAAGAATTTCTTCCTAACACCCAATCTAAATTTGCCCTGCCTAAACTTAGGGCCATTCCTCCTTGTCCTATCACTACATATTTTTGCAAAAGGTCCCTCTCCAGCTCTCTTGCATCCCCTTAAGGCACTGGAAGGGGCTCTGAGGCCTCCCTGGAGCCTTCTCTTCTCCAGACTGGACATTCCCAGCTCTCCCAGCCTGGCTCCACACTCCCCTGGGTGTGCACATCCATGCACCAGACCCAGCTGTGTGCCAGTGCCTCTGGCTCCCTGGACATGCACGAATGCAGATGTGCCCTGGGGCAGCTCTGTGCTTCATCCATTCCTCCCTCCACAACCTCTTCATTTATTTCATTTTCCTTCTGTGGTATTAAAAGCATTTCTTTGAGTGCCCACTGCCTGCCCTGGCTCACTGAGAGGAATTCTGATCCAGAGAGAGAAGATGCAAGACAAACTCTCCTCCACAAACCTTTGAAGTCTCCAGACCTATTTATGGCATTTCTCCAAGGTTTTCTGCTCATCCAGCTCCTTTCCAGAGAGCAGGACCCACTCACAGATCACCCAGTGCACACCCAGATCTCCTCTTTTTCTGCTCCTGGGGTTTTTGGTTTGCTTGTCATAGGTGCCTTTGACCCAGCACAGGAGCAGCCCCAGCCCCAGGAGTGGAAGTGCAACTCCAAAGCCAGTGGGACCATGAGGGAGAGGTCCCAGGACACCTGATTAAATGCTGGCCCAGGTGTTCTTTCCAGGCAGAACCCCAAGGAAAGGACATTTCTGGGTTTATCTGTCTGGTTTATACTCCTTCAACCACTATTTGAGGCCAGTCTCACACCAAGGATGCTCAATCTCTGAAATTTCTGGTGAGTATAAGCTCAGTCTGAGTGATCCCACTCACCAAAAAAAAACCAACCAGTTAATACAGCAATTAACTGGTTTATCTGACCCACCATCCCATCCAGGCCAGAAATGCTCCAGATATCTTATGTTGCATCCAGAAAATGCCCCAAGAAGGGTGCTGGTAGCAGGACAATCCCAAAGGCATTGCTGGAAAATGAAGGGTTTGGATATGAGCAGCAATGAGAGGAGCTGAGATCATCGCAGGAGAGGAATATGAGACTTCACATGGTAGGAAATTCCATCCTTCCCTGTAACCACAGAGCTCTGTTTTTCAGAAGGGACAGAATAGTGCCAATCCAGCAGGCTCAGGAGTGGGGATGGCTGGCCAGGGAAAACTTCAGCTTTTCCTCTGCCCTGAAGCAAGAAAAAGGCAACAGACTGACTGCACCAAGACAAAACTCACACTGAACATTCCACCAGCTGCAGTGAAAGGCTCCAACACGACACTGCTGTGCTAGGACAGGGACACCAGGGCTGGTGGGAGGAAAGGGCTCAGAGGGGAATACGGCAGGAAAATCTGCTGAGCCAGGAAAGCCACCCCTGCCCTGGCAGCGGGTGGGATCCATCCTGGCTCTCCCACAAGATCTTTGCTTTCTCCTTGATGACTCCTCAGCTGCGGTGGGTCCATGGAGGCAGCTGCTTGAACTCCCCAAAGAGGCCTCCTGAGCTCCTCCGTGGCCCAAAAGCACAGAAGCACAAAAAGCAATCTCCTTAACGACTCCTCTATGGTTACCTGGGGACAATCCTGGTCCTTGCATCTTTTCTTCTTCTTCAAGCACCCCCCAGAAACCCAGCCATCCTCCTGAGCAGCTCCTTTGCTGCCTTCTGTCAGCCTTCCTCTTGCAAACATCACTGATCTCAAGTCACAGCACCCCTCACTGAGCTTGGCTGATCCTAAAGAGGAATCTCAGAGGGCTGGAGAACCTCTCCTATGAAAACAGGCTGGGACAGTTGGGGTTTTCCAGCCTCTATAGAGAAGAGAAAGCTCCAGGGAGACCTGGCACAGGTTGCCCAGAGAACTGGTGGATGCCCCATCCCCTGGAAGTGTCCAAGGCCTGGCTGGATGGAACTCTGAGAAGTCTGGTCCAGTGGAAAATGTCCCTGCCCTTGGCAGGGGGTTGAAAAGTGATGATGATGTTTAAGGTCACTTCCAAAACAAACCATGCCATGATTCTCTGAATTCCTGCCAAGCAGGACATTGAAATAATAAAAAAAAAAAAAAAAACACAAAAAAAACCACCTAAGCCCAGCAAACTAAACAAAGGAGAAAGAAAGTGTAGGAAAGGGAGAGGATTTTGTGGATAGAAATTTTCATCAGTCAATTTATTGATAATTCTGTAACTGACCCCCACTAGCAGGGTAGAAGACAAGCACTGAATAAATCCAGTTGTGAACAGCAGTCCTGGCACATATTCCTGAGTGTTTTTTTTCCTGGGAATGGCCAGTAGCATTCTTATAGGCACATCCAAAATTGGAATTCTTGTGCAAAAACCTCTCTAATCGAGGTCTGTAGAGATTATTTAGTCTCAGACTTAATGGGCATCAAGAGCAAATTGGTACCATCCAGCACTACCACCAAGCACAACTGCCCCGAGAACTGGTGGATGTAACACCCCTGGAAGAGCTCAAAGCCAGGTTGGATGGGGCTTGGAGCAATCTGGGATAGTGGAAAGTCCCTGTCCATAGCAGAGGGATGGAATGAGATACTTTGGAAGTCCTCTCCAACCCAACCAACTCTGTGATTCTGAGATCTTCATGGACTGGAGCTGTCCACAGAGAGTGCAGTGTCTGGCATCTCCCTACAACAGCACAATTTTGCCTGTGGATATATTCACATGCACATCACCCCTGGCTTCTGGCCTGGTTGCCTCACAGGGCACTAAATTTAAAGCCATGAAGCTCAGAGCACACCTGAGCTGCTTTCTTGCCCACCTGAGCTCTGGGCTGGGCACTTAGGGAGGTCTAATAGCCAACCTGAACCTGTCCTGGTCATCCCCACAGCTCATGCCTTGAACTGCCTTTCTTCCATACCTCTACTTCTGCCCAGAGCTGGTAGAAATGGGATTCTGACAGTCTTGGTCACAAGTTTAGTCAAGTTATGGGAAGGAGATACCAAAACTAACCTCAGTTTAAACCTGCAGGCACTTGGGATACAGAGCTGCATATGAAGCACAGACAGATCACTGAATAAAACTTTCCATGTGGGTGGGTTTAGTCTGGGAGTGCAGATTAAACAGGGAAATGTGGTGGAATCACCATTCCTCTTGTCCTCTCCCAGCCTCCAGTAGATCCTGAAGCAGAATCTCTGTGTACGTCCTTTTCTGATCAGTCTCGTGGTGTCAGCAAAAACTGATGGGCCAAAACCCAGCACCTTGGTCCTTCAGACTACAGATTCAGGAGAAGAGCCAGAAAAAGAGTGACAGCATCCCTGCTTTCAGCTGTTTCCCGTTTTCAGTGCCACACACTGAATTTCATCATATTTTCTCTGCTTTGGGCACCTTCAACACAAACATATCCGAACTCCTGACCCAAAACTAACAAGCAGGGAAGTGCCAGCTTCCAGATCCCAAAAATCCAAACTGGCACAGACCAGGGCATCCCCCCCATCACCCAAGCAAGGTGAAAATCCAGGGACTTGCACCAGCAATTGAGTTCCTGCCTCAGGACACAGGGAAGAATCAGACTCCTCAAAACGCCCCAAAAACAGCGGGGCAAAGCAGCCACCCTGCCAGGGCAGCCCAGTTTCTTCGGGAAGCTGGAGCTGCAGCTTTCACAGCCTCCAGGTCCCTTCTTTACAGCTTCCAAACACCGGGCAGATCCCAAGCCAGTAACTGTTTGTTTAATGACATGGACCACTCAAGACCTATTGAGAGCATTCAGCTTAATGAGGTGTGTGGCAATTATCGCTCTATTGAAACTCGAGCCAGGGAACACAAAGAAATATATTTAAACTCAACAGATCTGCAATTCTGATGGGCTAAAGGACGTCCTTTCCCAGCCTGGCTGTCTCACGGAGCTGGAGGATAAAATATGGGATTTCAGTATCAGATTTTTGTCTGCAAGAAGAGAGCGTGCCCAAAGGAACTGGAGGTGACATTGGAGGAGCTACCCCAGGGACAAATAGCTGCTGAATCCAGCCCAGGATGCTTGCTGAGAATCCCAAACCAGGTTTCTAACCTATTTATCCCAAGCTTGCTCCAATACTGTCCTGGGGAATGTGGGACTTGCAGGAGATAGAATCGACACCCACAGATGTTGTCAAAATTTCACTGATTGTAAGAATGGGAAGATATGGGAAAAGAGATGAGTTACAGAGGTGTTGGTGATGCTCTGGAAGTGTCACCAGACCTGCAGGAAAAACAGAAACTCTCCATTTTTAGTGTTAGAGAATCAAGGCATTACTTTATTCTGGCCAGGACGTTGTTCTAGCCAGGATATGCAACAGAAACAATTTCATCCACAAATGGCCCATGCTGTGCAGAGAAAATAACTGCATCATATATGATCTTTTCTAGATTTTTCACATATTTTATACAGTCAAAACCCAGAGAAAGTCATTGGTTCAGTGCTCATTGGTCCCAAGCAGGGCAGTTCTTAATATTTGGGTTCTAGGGAGTTCAGGCACCACACAGGTGAATCAAACACCTAAAAATCTCCAGTTCCTTGCATAAAAAGAAGTTTTCCATTTTTCAGCCTGTTCCCATTACCTAAATATATCAGATATTCGAGGTGGGTGATGAAAAGGGCCAAATACTTAGGATAGGAGGTGAAAATGGACAGGAACCCCTCTGTGCACTCTCCGTTTGAGGTGTCAGCACCATCATCCTCATTTTCTGCAGTTACTGATGGAAAACTGCTCCGGAGACATGATGACTCTGACATTTTGACTCTGGAGTCGGTGTTTCCCTGCACCTTAATTTCACCTTGCACTCCCCTACAAAACATTTTGTGGTGACTGCTATGGACCCTGAATACGAGAGGATGTTAAAAAATAGAAAATTATAAAAGAGAGAGAGAGAGATAAAAAAGGGAAACTGAAAAGCTGAGCCTTTCACCAGGCTGCCACTCATTAAATTAGCCGTAAAAGCCCCGTTGCAATAATGGGAGTAGTTGCCTGTGAAACTCCCTGGGCAGCGGGATGTAAATTCCACCTTTACTTTCCCTGCCACAACGGCAGCGCATTGAGCCGGTAATTGCTGATGTTTCTGCATTGTGATCATGTCCACAAGCTGTTGGGCTCACAATGGAACTGATTGCTTTACTTTGCTCGTTTTTCTCCACCCCATCTCTGTACTGACACAGGCAGGGATGGATTTAGTGCTGAGAGCAGCCGGGACACGGGGAATTTCTGCCCTGTCACTTCACAGCCGTGCCGGGTGGTCATGCTCAATTCTCCCTGGGATCCCCTGATGCACCAGAAGAAGAGTGGGCTGGACATCAGGAAGGATTTGTTTGCTGAGAGAGTGGTCAAAAATCACAACAGGCTTTTTAGAGAGGTAGTTGATGTCTCATCCCTGCCAATGCCTAAAAAATAATTGGACAATGCCTTTAATTAAACTTTTGGTCAGGCAGTGGGACTAGATAATTATTGAGGGTCTTTAAAAACTGAAAGCAGTTCTATTCTATTCTATTCTATTCTATTCTATTCTATTCTATTCTATTCTATTCTATTCTATTCTATTCTATTCTATTCTATTCTATTCCATTCCATTCCATTCCCAGTGCAAGGTCTTTGATGGTCCCAGAGGAGAACAGCGGGGCAGGCAGGGCTTGTACAGCTCGCAGAGATCTGAATGTTTAAACTGAGCCAGACCCCCCCTTTCAGCACCCAGGGAGGAGTTCCCCACATTCCCCTCATCCATAAAACCCAGTGGCCACCAGCAAGAGGGACATTCCCAGCAGGAGCTGCCCATGTGGGTCCAGTGGGGATTCATTCCAAGTGACAACGAGACCTCTTTGCCACCTGCCAGGCTCTAATCCACCTGCTCCTCCAGGAGCTGGGAAGGAGAATCAGGTCTTGCTGTCAGCTGCTGAGATTTGGACTTAAGCTGGGGGGACATCAGGTAAAATCTCCAATTATTTCAGCAGTTTACACAGGAAAATTTTGCCCAAGAGGAGAAATCAGTGCTTCCCTGCCATGTGTTTTGCTGTCAATCTCTCACCACATCCAACCTCTGCTCTCAGGGATGTCCAGAGCAGACAACAGGGACAGACACAGGTGGAGAAGTGAGGAGCTGGAATGCAGCACATCCTCCTGAGAGGCAGTGAAAATGCACTCACCCAAATCCCTTTGCCATTTGGTTGGCAAATCCAAAGCCAAACACCTTTGCCTGCAAGCTCAGCTGCTCCGGCCAGGGGGATTGTTGCTGGAGGAACAGAGTGGGTGTCATAAGGAGCTGAAGGTGTCAAGGAGAGGTTTGAGATTTGCCCCTGGGCACTTACTCACAGCTCTTTATCAATCTTTGGAGCCTTCACGGCCACTAAAGCTCATCTCAAACATAGGAAATGACTTCTCAAGTTATTCCTGCCCTGGGTGAGACTGGAGATTCGAGGGGAGCTGCCACCCAAGATGATTCCTGCAGCAGGGAGGATGGAAGTTCATTAATTTCTGTGCTTCTGGTTCCTCTTCCACATCATGGACCCCATTCAGGAGCCACTCAGGCACAAATCCAGGCAGAGGCTCAGCCCTGCTGAGGAGACCAAAGCAAATACCAAGCATGAGGCAAAAATTCCCAACAAGAAGAGGGGTTTGGAGGGAGTGTCCTGCAGTGAGAGATTTATGGAGTCCAGCCTACTTAATGCAGCAGAGGTTGAGCAGGAACTTGTTCATGGGCCTCTCCAAACAGAGATCAGACTCTCTGAGACATCCTAATCAAGGTGACAGAGGTGGAAAAGCACCTAAAAGTGGAAGATGAAACACCACTAACAAAACAGAAGTGATGAGCTTGTGTGAGGAAGGGGGATTTGATTTTGTTCAGAGCAATGGGGACAGGAAAAGAATGGAAAAATTCAGCAGGAAAGGCAGGAAAATTCCCAGCACTTCAGTCTAGCATTATTGTGTTTCAATTAGCCATTCATTAAAAAAAACCCCTCCAGCCCTGGAGCCACCCGATTCATCAAGAAGCAAGCAATACATTTTGAGGGACTCTTTTAGCCTTGTTTTGTAGTCAGCATCCTGAATCCCTCCCAGGTGAGGACACGAAGAGCAGAAGGACCAGAGAATGATGTTTACTTTGGGCCACCAAAATGTGACAGCACTGCAATGGTCTTCCAGGAACAGCTTACATGGAGACAAGACTAATTAGACATTCATTAAGTGCCTAACTCAGCACAGCACTTAAGCACACATTTAACCTTCTCTCATTACAGGGTCACATCATCATCCCTGTTAAAGCTCCAGCTCTGATTACAGAAGCCAGCTCACATTTGGGAGGGTCATCAGCACTTTCAGACCGTAAAGAACCATTGCCCAGCATTTCAGGAGATTTTCTCTTCTTCAGTCTCCTGCTCTTGCACCCCAAATCTATTTCAGGATTGCTAATTTGCATCTCAAAAAAGTGAGTTTACATCTAAACATCCGGACCTACAAACAATGACCTGCCTTCTTCACACGTTTGGTTTCCTGAATTAGCCAAGGGAAAGCTGCTAATGGCCAAAAATAGTTTCCACGTTGAATTGTCTTCTCCTGGAAAACATTTCCAGTTCAAGCTGCCAAGATCTCCAAGCATGTCTTGCTGATCACCAGGACAAGCTCCATGAGCAGCAAGACCAAAATATCTGAGGGATAACCTGAGGGATTCTTCTGCAACCCACCACTGCCTGCTGTACCCTCTGCAATGCCTGTGAGGGACAGTGAGGCAAAGAGTGCCTCATTAAACCTGGGAAGCAAATTTGGAGCAGTTCCTCCTTCCTCCAGACATGGAAAAACTGATGCTCCACGTAAGACAGGGTCACTTTGGCAGAGTTTCTTTGTGAAGTCCTTCAATAAATGATCATCAACTTCCCTGTGCACCTGAGCCTGGTGTAAAATCACTGGCCAAGAGTGAGGACAGGCTGCCAGTTATGCTTTCTTGAGAGTCCCTGTAGCTCTGGAGCAATGAGATCCTCTTGGAGTGAAGCTTTTCACAGGAATCTCACCCACAGACCGTGAGCTGCTGCTCCCACTGCAACATCTCATTGTAGGTTTGCACCCATCCATTTGCTTTGGACATACCCAAGGAATAAAAAGGCACATTAGGGAAAGTCAAGTTTCATATTTCAGGATGGTGTCTGGGTATCTGGCAATTCGTAGGATGGTTTGAGTTGGAAGGGATCCCAAAGATTATCTCGTTCCAACCCCCTGCCATGGGCAGGGAACCTTCCACATTCCTCCTTGTGCCTTTAAAGTCATCAGAGTAGATTAGTACAACTCACACATCTCCACTTGTTCCAAGATGAAAGTGTTAAGACAGGCCCAGAAACAGCAAATGACTCAGAAAGCAGCAGGGAGGGAAAAATAGCAATGATAATAAAAAAAAAAAAGAGAAAGAGAAAAAAGCTTGTTGGAAAAAAAAAAGCTACAAATACAATCAGAACAGCAATGATTGCAATAACCAGCATCAGCACTTGGAAATCAGGAACCCTATCAAAATATTCCACCCACAAAATGCTGTTAAGGGATTGCTGACTCCCTGTCCAAATTGGATCTCGCCTCCATCTTCCTGATCAAGCCTTTGCATAAATCAAAACAGACACAGTGACAGACAGAGCAGCACATGGAGAGCCCGGGCACCCTGCAAGCATCGTTTCTGTGTGGATGGCATCCCACCAGCCAAGATGATAATTCCCTGCCTTCAATATGGAGCAGATGTGAGCAGCCAGCAGAAAAATTATCTCCACTCTACAAATATTTGACACCCAAAAAGGATTTTGACTCAGCCACCCTTGAGCCTCTTTCATATTTACTTTGTGGGAACATTCAGGCACTCGAGCTGGACTCGGAGAGATCCCTACAAAAGCCAATATTAAGCTTGAATGCTTCAGGATTTGCTGAAAATCTCACTTCAAATTTCACCTTTGGTTGCAGTGAGAAAGGTCACACTGCTCGGGTGGAATGCATAAATCACCCAATCAGCAAATTCCAGGCATGACACATGACTGAACTCCGAGGAGGCTCCTCATGAGCTGCTCACACACGAGAAAAGGGCATTGCAAGAAAAAAAAAAAAACAAGAAAAAAAACCTCAACTCAAATCTGGAGAGTCTTGTGCTCATGGCCAGGGAGGGAGGCACGACTGAAGAACTAATTTGCAGGATTTATGGCTCGGCTGTGCCTTCATGTATTGATTCACAGACCAGTGAGAAACAAAATCTCCCCCAAAATACACTGACGAAAGCACGGGTACCTGATCATACCCTAATCTCTCAGCTAATGCCAGGCTGCAGTCTGCAGGAAAATCACTCTGCACAGCCTGAATCTGTGCCTGGTCACCTCCTGCCTACTGCAAAAGCAAATCTGGCCTCTTCCTCTCAACCCTGAGAAACACCACCCTCAACAGGGGTAGAAAAGCCAGGAAGGATCCCCAAATTCCTGACCCAGACAGACATCAACTTTCTGCTGGTGGCAGAGGATATTTCAGTCCAGCACCTGAAGAAGATGAGACCTTGGGGTGAGGGTCAGGTCTGAGACTCACTCAACTGGAGGCTCCATTCCCTGCCACCTGGATTCCTATTTTGCATCACACCTCTGCTGCTGGGGTGGGAGCTGAGAATAAACACCCCGGGGCAGACCTGACAAAGGTAGTGAGAAAAGGGCTCCACTTTTGGACCCCCGAGTCTCTCCTGCTTGGCAAGGCCGTATCAGGTCTGTGGAAGGAGCACTTCCCTCCCCAGAACAAAATCAGACTTCAGGATCATCCCACCTTGACTCACAGCCCTTTCTGCCATGCCTCTCCCACCTCCCCTGTCCCTTTCCAGCCCACACCATACTCCAGACCACAGTCAAAACCCAGTGAGATATCTGAGGGACTAGCCCCAGCAAAGGCACCAAGCAACCCCATGGAAGTAACACGGTGAGTTTTCTTTCTGAAAGCCTCCTGAAGGAAAACGAAGCTGAGAACAAAACGAGAGTGCCTTCTGTTGCCATCCCCTTGAGCCAGACCCAAGAATTACGTTTTCCCTAGGAATTAAAAGTGGTTGATAGGGCTGCTGAGAGCAGCCCGCCTCGGGAGGTAGCTTGGATCCTGCTTTTTCTAGGACATCTGTAATTATGTCGGAAAACTGCTCGCCCTCAGGTAAGAAGCTCCATCTCAGCAGCTCGGAGGCTGCAGGAGTAAAACAAGCAATGAACAAGCCACGAGCACGAATGCAACAACTTGGGAAATATTTAGGGGCAGCTGATTTGCAATTCCAGTCGCAGGCTCATAAGGAGCCTCGTGGGTTACCTGACCTGCCTGTCGATTGGGAAATGAGGTTTTATTCATGCCAGGCATCCACAGGTACGGACACAGAGGTGACGAGGACAGCGTGCGACCCGTGAGAGGAGAGCCCAACCAGCCCTCCCTCCCCAGCACCCCCCGACCACCCTCCACTCACCCAGGAACTCCGCTCCATTGCCGTCCTTGGGGCTGCTCACGCAGTTCTCCAGGTAAATTCCATCCTTGTAGCAATCCTCCTTCTTCCTGGTGAAGCCCAGGATCTCGCTGGCCTGATCCAGGACCTCCCCTCCCGAGCAGGAGCACGGCGTCTGCATGATGCCACACGGGTGGGAGCTGCTGCTGATGGCCAGGCAGGCGTCCAGCCACTTGCAGAGCATCTGGCAGGCGGCTTTGCTCGGGTTCCTGTTGCCCACCACCAGATATTCCACCGAGAAGTCCCTCTCCTGAGCCTTGGTGGGCTTCCAGCGCACGGGCCAGGTGTCCACGCCCGGCGGGGCCGTCTGCTTCATCTGCAGGAATTGTTTGTTGGACTGGAGGAAGGCAAAGCGGGTGGAGCCATCGCAGAGCTTCAGCACATCGTCGAAGCTCTCCATGCCCAGGTAGGTGCGGGTGGACTCCAGGAAGGAGTCGAACTGGTAGGTGCGGATGTGCTGGTGGTCACATACGCCGGAGGGTTTGAGGATCTTCATGTACAAAGTGTACCTGCGAGGGTCGGGGTTCTGGATAATCCAAGAGCAGAGAGAGGAGTTCAACGGGAAGACGGCGAAGGAGGAGAAATACCCAAAGAATTTCCCTTGGACCAAAGTGGTGCAGGGAGTTTGTGCCAGGTCCAGAGCGACCACGGTCCACACAAAGTAGAGTGGCGATACCAAAAGCAGGTTCAGGGCGGATCCAATGCTCCTCATCCTAGGTCTCGGGTCCTCTGGAACTCAAAGTAAATGTCAAGCAGGTGCCAGATCCTGGACATAACAGGGACCAGCTTAGAGGAAAAGCAGAGTTTAAGAGGCTCTGGATCCGAAATCAAGCCGATCCTCCCATGTCTGGATTTGAGCTCCCTCCTGTGGCCATAAACAACACCTGGAAAAAACAGGGAAGGGAAGGAGGAGGGGAGAGAAAGAGAAGAGGTTTGGGATTTGGCGGTTTTGGCAGTACTTTGTTGCTGTTATTTTTATTAACCCTTCACACGGCTGAGAACCCTCACAGCAGCCCAGGTCCCAGCTCTTCTCACGGGGGGGAAGAGGCAGCCCCACATCACCGTCCCCAGGCTTGGTTTGGGGGTGTCCACTCAACCAGGGGAACACAGCTGGGACCTGCTCTCCTCCCCAGTGCCCCCTGCCCATGCAGATCCCTCTGCTGAGCCGAGCAGAGCCTTGACTGTGAATTTGAACCATCCCCCCAAAGAAAACAGAATTATCTCTGGGTTAGGGAGCCTCCAGCTCTCTCCATCCCGAGGGAGCGGGATGCTGGTTCCACACAGACTTCAGGCTGCACCTGGGGAGGGTGAGCTGGAGGTCAGCACGGCCAGCTGGGCTCTGCCTCCTCTCTTCCTTCTGCCAACACTTGTTCTTTGGCCTTTTAATGTCCCTCCTTTTCTCTCTCCCTTCCACCAAAACCGTGCAGAGAAGGGAGTTGTTGCTCAGGAACCCAGCTCTGGTGTAACCCTGAGACCAGACAGGATAATGGACGGGGCTGTACACCCAGTACAGGAGCAAAAAAGGAGACAGAGACAGATTTTCTGTCTTCTCACATCTTATTTTATCCCTGCGTGCAGGACACCCCAAAGCCTGTGGTGCCTGTGGCCAGGCTTGGAGCTTCTGCAGAGAGTGAGAACCCTCTGTGCCAGTCCCAGGACTTCCTTCAGTCCCCAAAAGTAGAATCCATCCTGAAATCCCTAAGGATTGCATTTCTTGCAACGTTTCCGTGGCACAGATTCCTCCTCCAGCCCAGCTGCCCAGAGCCCTGCTCCCCTCTGTGCCAAAAAAGCTTCTCTGAACTCGGGTAAATTTCCCTCCTTCTTACCCCAACAAAAGACTCTCCTATGGTCCCTTCCCTCCATCTCCTCTCTTTCCAGCTGAGAAGAGAGAAGGGGAAATAAGAAATTCCTTATCTTTCACCCCCTCCCACAATTGTCCACCCCAGATTTGGGGAGGGGCTCTGTTAACAGCTGCAGGAGGGGCAGACCCTCAGGATGTGGGGCAGGACTTCTTCACTGCTGATCTCACAGCCATGGGACCTTTTCCCTCCCACCTTTCCAGCTTTCTCCCTTCTTCCCCTCTCAGCTCACCCAAGGCAGAGAAAATTCCCCTTGGGTGAGGCTGATCCTGACCCTTGCTGCCCCCAAAACAGATCTGCTGCCCCATTTCCAAAGGACAGAGGGGGACCTGCGAGGAAGATTTCCCCCTGTCAAGTCAGAGAACTGCCACCACCTCGGGAGACTTCGAAGTCCATAGTGAAAAGCAAGTGCTCAGGGTCTCTGCATTGAAATGCAAACAGCCCAGTTCCAGAGGGGCAAACGCTGCCCTGGGCTGCAGCCTCCAAATGAATCATCTGGGATGAGTCTCCCATGATCAGGGTGCCACTGCCAGGAAGGAATTAGGGTGAAAGGCTATGGAGAGGGGCATCTGCATCCAGGGAGGAGGGAAATCTCGTTTTTATTGCAGCCACTGACCCAGCTCCAGCCCCACGGTGTCCCCAGGGCTGTCCCCAGTGCTGCCATCTCCCACCCCATGCCAGGCTCTGCCTTCCTAGATTGCAAACACAGGGAGCTTCCACCAAAATCATGCAAATTCCCAGCAAATTCACAGCTGAGGCAGCTAAACCCAGCCCTAGGAGAGGCTGAAAAACAAGAGAAGCCCACAGACCATCCTGTGAATCTGGGACGAGGTGAGAAGCTAAGTGCACCTCCACATTCACTCAGTTTCTCTCCCTGCTCTATTTCAAAGGCTTCTCTCTGCATCTCCCTTCTTCTGCCAAAATCTTTTCTTTTGGGCAGGAAAGGGTCAGGGAACTCAGAAGTCAGACCTGCTATTTGCAAACTGTGTTCCATCCCAGCTTCAAATCACTGCAGCCCCTGCCACCAGAATCCTGAGTGTGTGTTAGACCTGACACTAATCAGCACGGAGTCCAAATGCATTTGGGTTTAAATTTTTTACAAGTCAGATCCCCACTCCTGGCTGCTTTGCAGTCTACAAAGCTCGACAGTGCAAATCTCCCCTTGCCAGGCTCCTGCCTGCCTCTGGGGCCAGAATTCAGGAGTGAAAAGGGGATGAAAACCTGGTCTTGCTTGCAGAGAAAAGAACAGGCATCTACCAAACATCTTAGGATTTTCCTCATTAGCAGGAGGGGTTGCCTAAATAGGACCGTGAATGCTTTAAATATCAGATTTGGGAGCTGAGAGGCTCTTGCTTTATCTGAAACTCTCACTGACTCTCTTAGGGCTATGATGGAAAAGCTCACTCATTTGCAAGTCCAAAGCCTACCTGACCTTCACCCTGATGAGCCAGCCAGGGATCACAAAATTATGGAATATATTGAGTTAGAAGGGACCCACAAGGATCACAGAACCACAGGGCGGGTTGGGTTGGAAGGGACCTTAAAGATCATTTTGTCCAACTCTCTCTCATGGGCAGGGACACCTTCCACTATCCCAGGTTGCTCCGAGCCCTGTCCTGCCTGGCCCTGAACACTCCCAGGGATGGGGAAGCTGGAATCTCTCTGGGCAGCCTCACCACCCTCTGAGTAAAGAATTTCTTCCCAACATCCAATCTAACCCTGCCTGCTGCCAGTGGGAATCCAATCCCCCTTGTCCTGTCGCTCCATGCTCTTGTTTTTAGTATCTTCATCCTCCTTGTCATCTTAACCTCTGGTCCAGACCAGAAACCTGCCTTTCCTGGTTGGAAGCAGGAGCCAGCAGTGCCTCCATAGCAACCAGATGATGAGGAGACAGGGTTTGTTTTGAAATCCAGTCCTTAATGGTGACTTCAGCGCCTGGGATTCAGCCCAGGCCTCCTGCTCTCCACAAACTCAATTTTTTCTCACGCTGACCACAGACCTGCTTCTGTCTGAGGATGTGGTGAGCACAAAACAAATTCCCCCTCACTGCCCCTGTCTCCTGTCTGGGAAAAGCACCATAAAAGCCAACAAACTTTAACCAGACCTGTTACGGTTTTTAGATCTCACAATTGATTTCCCCTCAGTGCAGTCCCATCTGGAAGGTTTCACCATAAGGAGCATAAACTTTTTTTTTTCTTCTCTTTTGACTAATCCCTGCTGAAGTGGGAATCTTTACTCAGAGCAGGAGTGGATGGGCAAAGCCCCCCCAGACCTGGATCATTGGCTCAACAGGTGTTGGACCTGGCAGGGAGGGAAGATGCAGCCGGCACCATCTCCTACATTTCCATCCCAAAAATCCCCCAAAGGGGACATATAACCACAGGCTACAGCCTGCAGCTGGGAAAGTGATATTAAATGAGTGAAAAAAACAGATAATTGCAGTGTTGGAGGTCATGCTTCTATGGCACACAGTCAAATTTACCCACATTCCCACGGTTTTTGCCACAGTCAGTGTCTAGGTAGCCTGGCTGTTTCTGGAATTTTGAGTGCTGGAAGACATCCCTGCCTGTTCCCATCCTTTGGCTCCAACTTGGAGCACACAACACCCCCCCTACCCTTTCCTTCCATCTGGCCTGGGAGATGGGTCTGGCAGAGAAAAGCCTGAGTGACATTGGTGCACCTTGGGCTGTCCTTTGCCTGCGTTTCTCAAGGACAACCCAAAATATTGTTGCCTTTGTGTGCATGTCCCTGGCAAAAATGGCTTTTCATCCCAAGAAACCCACAGAAAGAGGGTGAAAAGTTTGGTCTGAAACCAAGGTCCTTGGTTTACCTTGGGCAGGTGCCAGGGGTGACAGAGAAGGGGATTATGAAGAGCTTTGAGCCACCAGTGAGGCTCCTGCACCCTCACACAACTGGGCACAGCCCTGGTAATTTTTTCTACCTCCTTGCTGAGCATTTGCCATCCCACTCTGGCCTTCACTGGATCAGGAATCCACTGGGACAGACCTTCACAGCTCAAATCAAAACCAGGCAAGGACTAAATCACAGGTTACACCTGGGCTGCCCAGGGGGTTCAGGCATCCAGTTTGCACTGGTCCCAGTGAATTTTGGAGCCCTAGGGGTTCAGGCATCCAGTTTGTGCTGGTCCCAGTGAATTTTGGAGCCTGCAAGCCATAGAAACATCAAATTATTAAGGTTGGAAGAGATCTCCAAGGTCACCAAGCCCAAGCTTTGTCCACACACAATCATGAGGGGCCCTGTCTTCCTGCAGGAATGATCCAGGTCTGAGGCTGGATTTTGCCACTACCCTGTTCCTGCTTGATTCCTGCACAAATTCTGCACACCCACAGCCATCCTGGGGAGTCAGGCAGGGTGGGATGTGTGAGCAGGGATCAGGGCACCCTTGATTTTCCCAACAACAGCCTTCACCCTCTGCCTGAATAGCCCCACCGGCCGATTCACCCCATCCCACCAGGATGGACACCTCCAAACTGGCGTGTCCAGCTCTGCAGCTGTGCCCAGCCTGGGGATTTCAGCTCTGCCCGAGCAGGAGGAGCCTGCAGGATGCTGGCAGTGCTGTTGTGTCCTGCTTTCCAAAGTCTCTCTGTGGCACAGTCCTCCCACGAGGGACGGGTGACGTCCCTGGTGGAGCACCCACCACCTTCCCTGCCTGTGCTGGCGACACTCCTGGAGCAGCAGCCTGGATGCGGCCAATGGAGGGCACTCTTAGACATGCACACAAACCCACACGCACACAAACACTCCGTGGAAAAAAAAAAAAAAAAGGAAAGGGGAAAAACCCAAGATGACTGCAGAAAGGGCATCCTTCCCCACTGCTGGTTCCATTCCCAGCAGCTCTCCCTGATCTGTTCCCACTGGTTCAGCACTTCCAGCTCCCCTCTTCTCTGTCTGCTGGCTCCAGATGTGCCACTGTCCAAGATTTACTTCCCTCTGCTTTTCCTTCTCCTGACCTTGGTGCACGGCTGACATCCCAGCAGGGTGAAAGCCACTCTCATCCAGCTAATCCTCCTTTCCTGGGGCTTCCCATTTCCCTGTAAGAAGGTCCCCAGATATCACACTAAATATCCCTTCTGCCTGAGGCAGAAAAATGCCTGGCCCTGAAAAGCTCGTCCCTTGCCACTCTGAGAAAACACAGGGAAGGAGTTTGTTCTGTCCTTATTCACAAGGAACTGTTAGCAGAGAAAAAAAAAAAAAATCTGCAACAGCTTGGAAATTTTGGGTTTTTTTGGGAGGGAGCAAAGCAGAGTAGAAATGCCTGGAAAAACACTGTGGGATCTGTGAGCTGATGGCACAGAGAGGAGTTAAGAAGGGCTCAGACCTTTTTGTTTTATTTGGCTGCAGTGGCTCTACTGGGCTGCAGGGAGAGGAGTTAACCCTGGAGAGCATCCAGGGAGCTTGGAGGGAGTTCTGGAGCAGAACCTCTTGCATAAAACCAGTGCTCAGAATCAGGGTTTTTCCTTAATATTGCTTTTTATGGTCCAATTTCCATCTCTGGGAATGTTCAAGGCCAGATCAGAGGGCTTTGAGCAAGGGAAAGGTTTCCTTTCCCATGTGGGAAGTGCATAATATTTAAGATCTCTTCTAACCCAAACAATGCCATGATTTTCAAACCACAAATTTCTACATGTCCTCCTCACATCCTGGAATATTTGCTCTGTCACTTCAGAGACTGATGTGCTACCCTGCCTCTCTCTGAGTCTCCTGAGTGCAGAGAAAGCCAAAATCTCACCTGCCTGCTGTGTTAATAAATTCTATATATACACACACCAGCATCCATCATCCCAAATTTCTCCCACCTCCAAGCAGGAAAGGCACCTGCCTTAGGGGTAGACCCCAGCAGATGTGGAACAGCCTGCAGAACAGCATTAACAGAGTGGGAAATGTTTGATTCTGATGGAAATTGGCTTGTGGGGCAGGATCCCAACCCTATTTCAACTTTCAAAGGCTGGGAAATGGGAAATATCTAGAAATGGATCATCCTGGGGTTCCCCAAGGGGTTTCAACCATAACAAGGAAACTCCAAAGCCCCTGGGCTTTGGTTGAATCCTCCCATCTGTGATCTTCTTCAGCACTGGCCAGGTGGGGAGACCCAATCAGGGGGAGCCAGAGGCCAGATCTGAATCCTGGCTCCAGGGTTTGTGTACTCTGTCAGTGAAGCATCTCTGCCAATTCTGTCCCACCTGAAAAGATGGATGTGAGAGGCATCCTCTGCGTCCTCTAGTGCTCCACGATCTGAAGAATTCCAGCAGAGTGCTGGAGATGATGATTCATCTCCAACCAACCAAGATTTCATCCCAAAAGGAGATTAATTTAAAGACTCAGGTGTCTGTTCTAAATTGTGTTAACTATAGATGGGCTCATAGCTAAAACTCCCAGGGTTTAGGTCAGGCTCAGCTCCTGGCTCTGGATGATTTTTTTTTTATTTTTGATGAGTGGGATCAGGAGACAGCTGAGTACAAAGACTGGACCTCAAAATCATGGATCCAGTCTAAATTCTGCTCCATCTGGTCCCCCAAAGGGGGCTCAGGGCTCTCTTGGCTCCCACACAGCCTCATCCAGGGGTTTTCCATGTTCTTGGTCTCTCTTAAGCATCACCTCATCCCAATCCACATCTATTTTTGTCCTCAACTTTCCTCTACATGGATGCAAATATTTTGGGCATTGCCTGTTGGGAGCTCTGACAGAACTTTGAGTTTCTCAAGGATTTTGTAGGGGTGGATTTGATGTCCCTGCACAGCAAAGTCAGGGAGCACGTGGGGGATTCTTGGCAGGTTTTTGATGCAGGTCATAATGTTACATCTCACCCTGTCTCAGTTTACCTCAGTTTAAGGAAAGCAGACTGAAATCCCAGTTAATAGTGGGATTACAGCCAGCCTGCTGTGAGTTTCCAGGCATTTCCTCCCTCCCAGGGGAATACACAATCCCTCTGATCCTGCTGAGATCAGCTTTTTCCTCCAGGCCAGCATCACCCTACCTGGCCTAACTCTCACCCATCCCCATCAATGGTACCAAGAAATACCATGGATTCTAATACCAGCAAATCCTAGAAAAAAATCCCATTTTCCCCATTCCCTTATTCCTGCCTGCCAGTGCCCACAGCCAGCACCCTTTGGGGTCTTTTTTCCCTACATTACCACCCTGCTCCTGAGTGTGAGAGTTACACAAGAGGGCTTCTGAGGGCAAGGTCATCCTAATGAGTGAACAGGAACGCTTCCATTTGAGCTGGGAACGGGGATGGGATTGATTGGGAATTCAGCTGGAGGTTAAAAGCACTGGCATTAGCTGGGGATTAGTGGGACCCCCCCGGGGGTGGGGAGTGTTTAGGGAGGGGCTGTGTGGGCATGGCGAGGCTCAGGCTGGCACAGGGACACGTGCAGAGGGATGTTTGGCAAAGCTGAACCTGGGCTTTGGGGTTCATGGGGTGCACTGCTCACCTCTGCACCCCACATCTGTCCCATCCTCAGGCTCCTTTCCTGGCCCCTGAGGACAAGAGCCTGGACATTGCTCCCGTTCCTGTGGCTGTGCCCAAAGCAGAACAGCCTTCCACAGGATTAATGCTCTCCCCTGAGCCGGGCCCTGGCATGGTCTGGGGTGGGGATTATTGCCTGGGGAAAGAAACCTCACCAGGAAGTGTCCTGAGATGTGTAGGCAGTGATGTGTCAGTGTTCCAGGACAAAATTTAGGAAGAAATTCTCCCCTGTGCGGGTGGGGAGGCCCTGGCACAGGGTGCCCAGAGAAACTGTGGCTGCCCCATCCCTGGAAATGTCCAAGGCCAGGTTGGACAGGGCTTGGAGCAGCCTGGGATAGAGGAAGGTGTCCCTGGACATGGCAGGGAATTGGAATTGGATGATCTTTGTGGTCCTTTTCAACCCAAGCTTTTATTTTCCTGCCCCACAGCACCTCAGAGCTGGGCTGCTCAAGGGAAACCATAGGAGACAGAGACCCAAACAGGTGATTTTACAACCAGCTTGGGGATAGGATCTGCACAAGCTCAAGTCTTAGTCATTCTTCCAGCACCAGGAAACAAGATTTCCACTTTGCTGCTCTCCAGCTCGTACCTGCCTGGGGATGATCAGCAGCAGGAGATGACCAGAGGCACCTGAGCAGCCCGAGGGTACAGACAATTTAAGGTGAGGCCCTCTTCTGGTTCCTTCCATGGCTTTGAATGACCATGCCTCAGTTTCCCCCCATCAGACAAGCAATGTTTACACACCCCCAGTGGTGGGGGATAAATTTCCTAGGCAGCAGCTGGGGAAAGATGGAAAGACTGCATCAGAGTCCAATTTTACATCAACCCTGAAGGTGCACCATGCTGTTTTTGAATGCTGCTGTCTCAGCAAAGTTAAAACTGGATTGGGAACATTTCCCCTTCTGACAACGGGAATTCAGCTTGTAATTTTAGGCATTCAGTTTCCAATGCCCAGTGAGGACGTCATTCAATTGCACACAGAAGTATCATAAGATCCTATTGCTCAGATTTGCAATTTTTCAGCAAGAGGAGGATGGAGATTCAGGCTGTGCCTACAAAAGACACTTAGAAAACAGGTGCTTTTGGTAAAACCAGAACTGTGACCATCCCTGGCCTTAATTTCACTGTCCATAGAGGGAGGATCACAGAAGAACTTGAATTCCAGGGCTGCTTCAGCTATGGGAGAGATTCCACCTGAAATGAGGGACTCTGGAATCTCTGATACCACACTAAAGTAGGGAAATGGGAACTTCTCAGAGTCATGGAGATGGCAGAAATATCTGAGCTTGAGCAGGGTGTGGAACCTTTCTACCAAGTTG
>VZTB01005905.1:216355-227741 GCA_013397245.1 Thryothorus ludovicianus | reverse complement strand
CCAGGGTCTCTGAGACCCCTGCCCAGGTCTCTGAACCTCCAGGATAGCCAGAGGTGAATCCTGTGTTCCCACAGGCTTTAACTCCAGCAATCAGCACTTACACAAGATTCATTACAGTTTTAATATTAACAGTGCTGGAGGCACAGAGGAAGGAGCAGTGGCACAAGCATGGGAGCCTTCAAGCAGTCAAGAGAGAGTGGCAGCAGCCTCCCCCAAGAGCTTTACCCCACCACAGAGCTGACTCACTTCTGCCAGCAGGTGACAGCCGTGGTTTCAAGCTCTGGGTTTGGTTTTTCATGCCTGGTTGTGCCACCAGGCTCCGGCTTTGGGGGGAGCAGTGGGAGCAGTGCATTGGTGCAGTCTGCATTGATGGCAGCAGCCCAGCCCAGCTCTGAGGGCTTGAGCTGCACTGGTGTAAATCATCCCTCATCCCCCCCACCATAATGTGAGTCACTGATGCTGGCACTTGGCTGGCTTGGCAGGTCTCCCAGAACCTGCTGCATGGCTCTCAGCAGCCAGGGGATGCTTTCAATGGGATTTGTGGGTAGAGGGATATTGACTTCTCTATGCCTTGGTTTCCTCGTTGGTGGAACAAAGCTAATAACCCTTGCCCACTCCTTCAAATAAGAAAGGAAAACCTTATCAGAAAACTTACCCAGCTGTGGTTTATGTAATGCTTTGTGATCCTGTGGCAGAGAGAACTCTCAGAGAGAAAAGTCCAGTTATTCTGAATAGTTTTGAAAGTCTCTCCTCCACACTCTGTCGATTGGCTCATGCTGACTTAATCTCTGAACTCAGCTGAGCATCTGCTCGCCCAGAATTAGCCCCGGGGATGGGAAACCCAATTCACATTCCACTTGCAACCTGCAAGGTGAGGCCCTGATCTTTTTCACCAGCTGGAGCTGGTTAGAGGGTATTGCCTTGTTTCCCTTTTTAACCACTCAGCTGTCCTGCTAAGTCTGTCCCTTCTTGTCTTGCTCCTTTGTTCCCTGGTGATCAATTTGATCTATTTCACTCTTTTTTTCCCCACACATTTACAATTTCTTTATAATGCAGCACCTACTACAGCTGCCAAACTTTTTTTTCAAGTTCCTCTCCCCTTCCACTTCTTCTAATCTTTATTAATTAACTAGTTAATAACCATCAATTATTCTATAAATAAACGAGTGGCTGAGCAGCCTTTGTGCAGTGCTTTCCTCCTTCTGAGCAGCATGGCACCAAATTCCCCAATTCACAATCTTTGCAGCAGCTATTTTGATAGAACAAAATTTGTACCCTGGGACAAACTTTCTGCTGTTGCCCAAGAACAGAACATTTCAAATGCTTTGAGTACTAGAGAGCAATATTAGGACTGCCATCAGTCTTCTGAGCTTCAAGAAAGTTAAAAAATCACAGCAGAGCTCATCACTTCCACAGGCACCTTTCTGAAACCCCAGCTTTTGGAGGAGGCCTGCAGAAATGCAGCCATTCATGCTAGGCCACTAAATTTGGCATAAGGGGCCATCAGCTTTTCTATTTTGGACTCAGGCAAACCCAGTGGGTCAAAGACTGGTCTTACTTCCACCAGAAGAAACAGGGAGGCCAAAGAAATATGAATGGGACTGATATTTCTCTTCAAAACTAGAAAATGGATCGGGTTGATTTGATTCCCAGGTTTGTGACTTCCTGGGTGCTCTTGGGTTAAGTCACTTGGTTCTGTGCCTTGGCTGCTCTGTGAAAAATGCACTGTGGGGTACCAAGTTTTCCTTAGAACATCACAAGAAATGCTTTGGAGCCTCCCATGAAAGGCCCTGCAGCAGGGATCAGCTGTCACCAGCAGGATCACACCAGGTCCATGCAGATGTGAGTGCTGAGGGGGTCTGTAAAATCACAAATCCCAGAATGGGTCAGGCTGGAAGGGACCACAGTGGGGTCACCTGGTGCCACCTCCCTGCTCCAGCAGGGCCATCCCAGGGCACAGGGTTGTGTCCAGATGGTTCTGGAATATCTCCAGGGAGGGAGACTCCACACCCTCTCTGGATGATCTGTTCCAGTGAGTTGTCACCTGCACAATAAAAAGTTCTGCCTCATGTCCAGGTGGAACTCCCTGGGCATCAGTTCTTGCCCATTCCTCCTGTGCCATTGCTGGGCCCCAGGAGCAGAGCCTGGTCCCTGCTCTGAGCCCTCCCTGCAGACACTGCCAGACACTGATAAAGTTCCCTCTCCATCATCTCCTCAAGCCTGAACAGGCCCAACCCTCTCAGAATTGGCCCAACCCTCTCAGGAAGTCCCAATATTTTCTGTTTTCTGCCCATAAACCCCGAGGTTCCCAATGCCACCAACACCAGACACGTTACAGTCCATACAAGAAGAGAGCAGGGCAACTTTACGGATGAAACCATGGACAAAGCAAAAGCCTGAGCCAATGTTTGGCCCTGTACCTACAGCTTGGGTACTCCCCAGTCTCAGTTTTGGATACTCTTCCCTGTGACTCCCCTAGACAAAAGACTTACCCTTTCCATCACAGAAAATTTGCCCTGTTCTGCCCAGTCCTCCCCCAACAAGCTCCTGAAATTAACAGCAAAATTCTCGCTGAT
Organism: Thryothorus ludovicianus; assembly: GCA_013397245.1. NCBI lineage: Eukaryota > Metazoa > Chordata > Aves > Passeriformes > Certhiidae > Thryothorus > Thryothorus ludovicianus. Next base: position 225,165 of record VZTB01005905.1, on the reverse strand, counting down.
TTTAGGAAAGAACATGTCAGGGCATTAATTTCTTGCTCTTCCTCCCCAGAAGGAACCATTTACTCTTCTCTCCCCTGAAACAGTTGGAGAAAATTTTCACCACTGCGCTGATGGAAGAAATGACTCTGCTTAATAGAAGCAGATAGAAAAAATATGAGGTCATTTGGTCACAAATGAAAAACTTGCCTAGTCTCATAGTTTAGTGCTGAGTTTGCCTGGCCCTTTTTATGATTAGATTATTACTTATTCACTTATTCGTCTATTTAATCATATCAAGGAAGAGTGCCCTACATGACCCTTCTGGGTACTTGCTGATTCCTTTGTTCTTTTATTCTGCTTTTAACCGAGATTATTTCCATACAGGTTCCTTTCATAATGAGCCTTGAATTATTGTACTTTATCATCCATAAGGTGCTTCTCTGCTTTGCTGGTGTATCCCTATCTATCTGAGCTATTCCTGCAGGACACATTACTCTTAAATGACTCACAAGGATCAGCCATTCACAGAGTCCTGGATTTTCAGGATGGCTGGGCCCTTCTCTTTCATAACCTTCTGAAAGGTGATGGCCTTAGACATCACATTGTTCCTGAACTTCTGGCTGCCATAGTGTGTCTTTCAAAACTAATACAAACTAAATCAAAAGGTACAAAGCTTGTTAGGGCACTAAGCACCAACAGAATGTGTGAATGAATTATAATTTCAGATCTCTCTTTTTTTTTTTCTTTTTTTCTTTCTTTTTTTTTTTAACTTTACCTAAGCTTCCTTAGCCAAAAATTTGAGGTTTTGTTGGTGTGGTTATTTTTAAGTAAAGATGAAACAGGTTGTTTAAGAGAGAAGGCAATATTAAATTCTACATAGGACACGCTGTTTACAGATTTCTTGTGAAGCTGTCCCTGTGAACAGGGACCATAATTTGTTTGAAAATTGACCCCGTGTTTTCTGGTCACATCTACCTGGTTTAACTAAGAGTCATTTCATACAGGGAGGCTTCTTCAACATATCCATGAGACAGTAATATTCTCCCCATCTCACATTAAAGAACACATAGGGAACAAGGGGACTTATTTATGGCTGTATTTCTTAGTTGGCAGCAGGGATAGAAGGAAAATCATAGGGTGCAGATTCTCCATTTTATTGTTCAGTCATGAGACCACATCCAATCATCCAAAATGTATTATGATTTATTTCTATTTTTGCTTATCTTTCCTTAGTGATGGGGCTGCATTGGGTGACTTCTTGGGCTCCTTCTCAGCCTCACCCCCCATGTATCAAGGTGGAAGTTAAACTCTGCCTGTAAATCAGAGGATCCTTGCAAAACAGTGAAAAATATGAGACAAATTGTGAATCTGCGATGGCACTGATGCATCTCTTGCTAAGAAAAGATGCAGTAGTAGTCAAAATTTCATCTTGATTTCATCTAACTGACCAGTCAGAAGTACCCACTTTAATCCAAGCAATAGGAAGGACAAAGCTCAGAAAGATGACTCACATCCTGAGCCAAGGAAAATATAAAATTTGCATGTTCAGCTTTGGTCCAGAGCACAGAAGTTTGGATTGACACTCTTTCACATGACTGGCAGCTGAAAGCTGTGCCCTGGGAGACAACCTGGGAAGAAAACACGATCCAAGAAATTCCAGGGAAACAGTGAGGCTCTCAAAATGCAGCTGTCCTGCCTCACCTCACGGGCCAAAGGTCACAACCAGGAAGGTTTCATCCAGCACAGGAGCTGTGACCTGCAGCAACCTGTGCATGGCCTTGGAAGGGACAACACTGACTGTGGCAGGAAAGAGCTGGAAAATGTGCCAGGCACCTGATTGGCATTCATGGCACTGAACTGCTGCAGGGCTGGCCTTGGAAAAGTTCACAGAATCACTGAGTGGTTTGGTTGGAAGGGATCTTAAAGATCATTTTATTCCAACCCCCTGCCATGGGCAGGGACACCTCCCACCAGACCAGGTGGCTGAAGCCCCATCCAGCCTGGCCTTGAACATTTCCAAGTGATTCCCATAAATCCATGGCTTTCATGGCATTGCATGAAACATGTGAGTCCCACACCACCAAAATGTTCAGGTGTGAGGACATCAGAGGCATGGAGAGCGTTTGGTGGCACATAACACATAAAGGGTGTGTGTGTGTGTGTGTGTAACCATGTTTTCAATTCCTCCACCCACCAATCTACTTGAAGAAAGATTCCTGAGCCCAGCCTCCACAAAATTTGAAGAGGAGTTCCAGGCCCTTTTTACTTTGTCTCAATAAATTGAACCAGGATGGACCAAATTTCTCCAGCAGATATTCACTTAAGTCCCTCAAATGTTTACCTTCAAATACAGGATCTGAAACCAATGGATATAGACAGTAGGCACCCTATTTCCTAGTTTCATCTGTTTTCAAAGTGGGTACTTCCATAAAAGCAAGTTTTAATTCTTCCCAAGTAGGCAGTAGTAATCCAGAAAAAGGAATCAGTGAAGAGTCACCACATGTGACTGACTCTCCAGATGGGCCACAGCAATGACTGCTCTGTCATTGTCAAATTCTGTGATTTCTGGACATTTGAGATGTACAAGAACTGCAGAAAGAATTGGTGCTGCAATTCCAACTGGCATTTTATTGGAAAACAAGCAGTGTATGTTCACTGGTGTTTGGGCAATGCAGAAGACTGGCCAGCGTGTTAGACAGGAATATTCATCAGATTTTGTTCTGCAGTGACCAAAAACTCCAAGAATCAAAGTAGTGAGGAAGTGAAGGAGTTGGTATAGGGAGATCACAGAGTTTTCAAATATAGCTAAAAGTTGAAAAAAGAGCACCCATGGATAGATGCCTGGCCGGAGAAAAGAAATCCCTTCCTTTATTGGCCAGACTCACAGTGTGCAGGGAAATGTGATCAGGGACAGTGTTTCTCCTGAAAAACTGCAATTTTAATTCCTTCAGGAGGGTGGGGAATGAACCTGACTCTTTGGATTACGTTCATTCATAACGCAGAATCAGAAACAACTTTACAAATAATATTCTTGTCATGCTGTGATGTTGTTAAAGCCCGTGGCTTTTGAAGGGACTGGGAGCCAGGCAATGGTTTAGACAAAAGCTGAACAGGATCCTGAGCAACGATTAAAGGACAAGTTTATAAAAGAAGCTGGCAGATGATGAAAGGAAATTGTCAGGTGATGCAGGCACGAAAGGCAAACAAATAAAAACAAATTCAGGAAGTAGCGATTTCTTTCTGAAGGCAGAAGAATCAACACGTCTAAAAGAAAAGGGAAGGGAGTGTGGAGATGAAGGAGAGGAGACAAGACTGTGCTTCCATTCTGAGCAGAGAAAAACCAAGTTCCAGACCCGACAACCCAGTGAAATAGTTTATTACTTCAGCTTTCTGCTATTTGTTGCTGTCTATTTATCTTATTTTATTAAAGTACTGAATCCATCTCTTTTGTGAAGTGTCCATTATACAGAGTTAAAAATAACTTTTTAAGCCTCCTGCGATACAGATTGCAGCAGGAGCAATGAGTCAAAAAGAGAGCTATTTCTCATCTGCTGCTTCTATTTCCAAAAACCAATCACATGGATGTGCTAAGATGGACTTAATAGGATCAGAGCAGTGATTATGATCCTGGAAGGAAATGGGGTCACAAACACAAGCTTTCCAAAAATTTAGGCCTAAAATTATGTGTCATACAAGGCCAAGTGCAAGTGGGTTGGAGCAATACCTGGTATCAATTCAGGCTGGGGATGAAGGGATTGGGAAGAAAAAAGGGATTTCATAGTGGATGAAAAGTGGGACATGATCCAGCACCAGGTGCTCGCAGCCCAGAATGTCCCCTCTGTCCTGAGGTTCTGTGATTATCCTCCTCAGCACCACACTGGTGAGAGGAGAAGGCTCCAAGGAGACCCTCCTGCAGCCTTTCAGTACCTGAAATAAGTTTTTCAGAAAGATGGAGAGATCTTTTAGTAGTGGTAAGGCAAGGAAGAAAGAATTTAAACTAAAAAAGGGAAGTTTCAGGCCAAATATAAGGAAGTAATTTTTCACCCTAAGGATGGTGAAATGCTGGGCCAGGTTGCTCAGACATTTCTGGGAGATTCCACATCCCTGGAAACATTCAAGATGAGGTTGGATGGGACTCTGAACAACCTGGTCTACCTGAAGATGTCCCTTTTCATGACCTTTAAAGGACACCTGGTCCAATCCAAGCTATTCTGTGGTTGAGTGAACAGGTTGTGTTGTCACCGTGAACCCCCTGCCAACACACCAGGGTGGGAACAGCTTCCTGATATCACCCCTAAACACTGATATCCTCCCAGCTCAGCCTCTTCAAACATGGCAGAAGAAGAAAAAAAAACAGGAAAAATAGGACATCACATACCCAGAGGGGTTCTAAATTTAATCATTGTGGGGGATACCAAACATCTCATCTCAGGTTTGTCTCGCTAGGAAGTAAGAAGTGCAAAAACAAAAACCCAGCGTACAGGGATTTATGATGATGTAGCTTAGAAAATGATGGGGAATTCACCAGAGAAGAATTAGCTTCTAGAATTAAATGCTAGAATAATTAATACATAGTAGAATTAGAACAATCCAGAATTAGATTCTAGAATAATTCTAGAATTGGAATTATTTTCACAATTCTGGCTGTACTCACACCAACCTTGCACTGAACTGTCCTCATAACAGGTCAAGTTATGAGATGGACTCAGGATCAAGCAGGACCTGCCTTTCTCTGGTGTTTAAGCATCCCTGGCTGCTGTTCTTTGTGAGAAGAGTGAAGATCTCCTACCTGGCAATCTCAGCTCTGAAGGAGCCCTTGCAAGTCAAAAATGAGTGGCCACCACTTCTTCATGGAAAGACTCAGAGATTTTTTTGTCCATGTCCACTTGGACTTCAGACAGAGACATGGAACAAGTTTTTCAGGATCCCACAGGACTCCTAAAAGTAATTTGTGATTTCCTGCTGATTAAACCAACTATTTCCTCGGGATACACTTCCAACCCTTCTTTGCAAGCTCAAAGAATGAAAGTGTCTGAGTGGAAATGGCTGGGAATACAAAGGGAAACAGGGAATACATCTCTAGGCTCCTTTTGCTCTGGAAATATTCACTTCACTGGCATCTCATGGAATCATAGAATTGCAGAACATCCTGAGCTGAAAGGGACCCCCAAGAACCATCCAAGTCCAACTTATGGCCCTGAACAGGACAGCCTCAAGAATCTCACCATGCATCTATAGTCACTTAACCAATTACTGCAACAACAAAAAAAAATAAATACATTGTAATATAAATATATGTACATATAAATGCATATATAAATATAGCTACATATATAAATGCATGAATGAATATGTATTATATGCAAATACATATATGTTCATAAAATGCATTTATGTATGCGTATAAATACATTATATTGGTTTAGGGAAAAAGATAAAGGCAACAGCTGCTGCTTCAAAAAGGGAAAATAAAAACCCTGGAACAAATTTCTCAGACTCCTGTAGGGCTCTCTTTTACAGCAGCTCTCCCAGGCATAAAAAGAAATCTTTCCTGCCCTGGGTAGAAGGGCATATCAGCCCTCCAGCTCCACTGTTACGTCATTTAATGCCTATTGCCTGGATTAATAGGCCTCTCAATTGAAAATACTTTTTGGAGCAGAACTTGGCTGCAGCTGTTTTCCTTTCTGGGGATCTCCTACAGTGCTCTATAAAGCAGCAGATTAAATACTGATGGAGCAGTGCTGGGAAACAGCAATTGTAGCTGTGGTGATTGTTCATACTCATGCCTGGACATTAGAGCTCGGCAGCTGAGTGAGAGAATATTGGTTGAGATGATGGGGTCGTGCTTTGGTGTACCCAGACTCATATTTAGGAGACATAAATAGAGCAGCAAACACCTTCACAAGGCTATAGGTACATTAATTATACTTTCTGTGACAGTCTGTATTCTTGGTAGAGATAGATGCACTGGTGATACATCCTAGCCTTGAAAATCCAGGTGCTCATTGGGTTTATTAAAAGCAGAATGCTTTCTCTTTAAACAAAACCATTTTAGGATGTTCAATATATAATTGATCTTGCAATATATGATTTGGATCAGCATCACTGCATCTCATTCTCCTGAAGATACTTAGCAAAGTGTGATTTGTTTGTAAGAGTTCTGGGTGAGAAGGTTTTGGAGAAAGGAATTCTATCCTGTCGTTCTTCCCTTTCTCCTCATCCAAGGCCACTGGGTGTGGGATCTTTGCAAGTGTGGGCAGCGTTGGTCAAACCCAGAATTTTGCAAAGCACAGAAAGCCCAGCTGGCAGCAGCTGCTCCCTGAGTGTCCCCACACCCTCCCATGCCAGGGACTGGGTCCAGAGCTGTGTGACCCACAGGCTGGTGGGAAGCAGCACCATCCCCTCGTGGTGCCAAGGCTGAAGTCAGCAGGAGCCGTGGCAGGGCAGGTTGCTTCCCAGAGTGAGTTATGCTGGATGCTGACCCTCCTCTGAGGTGCTGATCTATGTCATGGTCTGCCTTGCAGAGAGGCCAGGATCATTTTCCCTGGGGCTGCTCTCTTCTCTGGGTCTGGGGATGGAGGTGAGCAGATTTCCTTGTTCTCCTCTGCCCACCTTGACCAGGCACTTGGAATTTTTCATTCATTACTGTGATGGGGCTGTGTCTGGCTATTAATTACCAGCACCATCAGCCTCAAGCAGCACCATGTCTCACAGCTATCAGCACAGGCTGGATTAGCAGGAATTTCCATACATGCATCCCTGGTCCAGAAAGATCTTCCTACTGCCATCTTTGTGTGCAGGTTGCCCAGAGATGTTCCACAACATCCTCCCATCCCTGGAGATGTCCAAGGCCGGGTTGGATGGAACTCTGAGTGGCCTGATCTGATGGAGGGTGTCCCTGACATGGCAGAGGGGTGGAACTGGGTGATCTTGGTCCTTCCAAACCAAACTGTTCCAGCATTCTATCATTGCATTTTCAATTACAGCCCAGAATAGTGCTCCAAAGGGAAATTCAGTAGTGATTCTGACAGGGACTGGCCTGACACAGGTTCTCCTATTTTCTTGCAACCAACATCATGGCGTGGTGCTCAAAATACTGCAGCATCCTGGGCTTGGGCAGTTACCTGAAACTCCCTGGGGACAGAAATGTACTGAGAGGCAGCCTCACGCTTTACCTCAAGCTGAGAGGGGGCAGAATCACAGAGTCAGGGATTTGGGTTGGAAAGGGGCCTCAAAGATCATCTCATTCAGCCCCTCTGCCATGGGCAGGGACACTTTCCACTACACCAGGTTTCTCAGAGTTGATCCAGCCTGGCCTTGAAGACTTCCAGGAAAGGAGCATCCACAGCTTCTGTGGACAATCTCTGGGCAGAGATTTTTTTTTACCTTTTCCAAACAACCTCCTGCATGGGAAGGTCAGCAATCCCTATGTGCTGCCATCCTAGAAACAAGCAGTTTGAGAGGAAGTAGCTGTCAAGGAGAGGAGAACAGTAGGAATCTGAGAGCAGATCTGATGCTAAACCCAGGCTTTCTAAGCCCTTATAAATGTCAGCCTTGTTTGTTTTCAAGTAGGTGGTGGGAATAGAGCAAAGGCTGCTCTGTGTTACTTCAGCCTGACTAATGCTGCCAGAGCCAGGCTGGTGAGCTGCTGATGAAAATGTAACTCAACAGGTCTCTGACACCTTTAAACACCTCTCCCTGCTTCCCTAGAGGGAACCTGGATCTGAGGTCCACAGGGATGATGTGAAATGGCAGCAGAGGCATCCCAGAGGGACGTGCAGCCAGAGGCTTGGAAGGGAAAGAAGCAGAGGGAAGTTGTGATGCTGTCTGGAAACAAAATTCCCAGGAGTGTAGGAAGCTCGATTAAGCAGCTTTTCATACTGTGTTCACTCCACTGAGGTCACCCTGCCACAAACCCACAAAAACCAGGAGCTCCTCTTGGTCAACCCCCCGCCGTCAGCAGCGCCAGCCGGCTCCTCCCGGGAGCAGGAGATGTCAGCCTTTGAAGAGCATCATCAGGATAATAGCACGATTGCTGTTTTACTCCTAAATTATGCATCACCCCCCAGCACACTCTCCCAGCAGGTGTCTGTCTCCGAGCTGTACAAGGCCACTGTCAGCTCCACGCTTGTCACCAACCTGGAGCAGCTGAAGAGGAGATGGTCCCACTGCCGCCCTTGTTTTTCAAGTTTTCTGAGGCACTTTCTAACTTGATGTTTTTCACAGTTCTTAGTTCTTTCTCACACACAGATGTTGTTATCAGAATTATGTTTTTGATAAGAAGAGGTTGTTTAATTTTGTTTCTCTTGAAGAACAACTAATGGACAGTTGTCTTGACCAACAGGATGGGAGAGGCGTCAGCCTTCTTCTCCAACCCCTGGTCTGTGTGGAAATACTATAAATTTGGAGTCAGATGTTTTAATAAATAGTTTTTTGCTTTCTCATCAAAGAGTGTCCGTGTGTGTCCTTGTGTGTCCCACAGCAACAGTCCCACCTCTCCTGGGTGCTCCCAGGCATTTTAAACATGAAGTTAGGTCAGAAAATTGAGAGCCATCACTGCAGGAGAAGTAGGGACCAGAATTGGTAACAGCTGAGGGAAGGTGACCTCAGTGTGCTGCGGACAGGGGATGGTCAGAACTTTTTAAAACCAATCAGAGCAGTCTCACCTATTTTATATTGTCACATCCACCTGCTTTTTGAGACCAAAAGAAAGGGTTTATTTTTGCATAAGTAGCTTTACTGAGTCTCTGTTGGGTCGTGGTCTAGGTCTGCCAGGATTATATTGGCTTTTCTGCAGCAGAATCAATACAATTCTTTCCAGTGTAGTTTTT
>VZTB01005905.1:174863-216314 GCA_013397245.1 Thryothorus ludovicianus | reverse complement strand
TTGGTCAGGTGAGAAAGTAGGGACATCCAAAAAGAAGCTGAGCAGTGAAGTAGAAGAGTCACAGTGCTTTTGTTCTGGCTCACTGGGGTCCATTTTTCGTGTGGATTATGACCCTTACACAGCAGGACTGTGCTGGTTCAAAGCATGGTGTGACTTACATGTTCCTCACTAGAAAAAAAGGTCTTTTCTTATTGTGGTGCATTCACAGCTCTGGCACGAACCCATAAGTGCCCCATAAGTGGTAAAGACAGGGCTGAAGCTGAACTTATCTCCAGGGAGGGAGCAGAACTGGAGAAGGGAATTTAGCGAAGCTCCTTTAATGTGGATGATGAATGCCTGACCTAAGGGGACTGACTGCAGCAAGTGACCTTTCCGACATCAAGACTCCTTCACCACAGCCTGAATTATCCCGTGATCCTTGCAGAAAGGACCCTGGGATCTGTCATTCTAGATTCAAAATGCCTATTAAGGCCATCTGCCCCAGGCCTGACCCTGTTTGCTTTCTGATCCCAAATAGGTACCATGGTCATTTCTGGAAGATGGGGAGCACTGCCCTTACATGCACAGCCCACGCAAAACCTCTTTCCAAACATCTAATCCACATTTATTTTTTTCTCCTTGGACTCTCGTTTGAGTTGATCTTTCCAAAGCACTGACCCAGTGACCCCATTCCCTCCCCCACCCCCCCGGCCCTGCCCCCAGTAGGTCTCCAATTAAATCCAAAATTGCCTCTGCACAAAAGCAGCTCTGTCAGCTCCATTCAGAGAGGAACAAGTGGCCTGAATAGCTTTGGGCACACTGGAAACTGAGAAACAGTGTGGTCTTGTGTTAAAGTTGAATGGTGGAGAGGGGGGTGGTTGGAGGTTGAGGGGGAGCCTTGAATCAGTTAAAGTAATTATTGAGTCATTCAGGAGGCTGGGGATGGAGCAGGATTCTTCTCCAACAAAGCCCTGCAATAGACACATAAGGCATTTCACCCCTTAAGGAGGTCTTGGGCAGAAAAGGAAAGTATCAGGTATAAAGCAGTAATTTGTACAAGTCAGAGCTATTGTGATGCTCTGGCCTTTTGCTCCTCTTTCCAGATGGTTGATCATGGGCCTCGCTCTTCCTCGCTTCTCTTTTCAATTCAGGGAGTCCAAAGGTCTAATTCAGTTGTTGTGGTGCAGGGGGGAGCAGCTGAGGGTGTTTACACACACCGTGCAGAGAAGGGATTCCATTGCTTTGTGTGTCCCGGAGTCATCTCGGAGCCGGGGAAACGCTGTCAGGATCATTACACAGAGAGCTCTATCATCTGTCTGACAGCTCATACCAATCTGACAGCCTCCTGAGCAAAGTACTCTGGGTGTAACCCAAACCCTAAAAACTGTCACCCATCAGCTCAGCGGGAAAACCTCGTCCGTGGACGTGTCAGAGCCATCCATCAAAAACAAACCCACAAGGGACAGGGGCAGGGGAGACAGATGGCGATTTAAAAGGCCAGGAACTGTCCAGCAGGAAGATGAGGCAGCAGTCCAAAAACAGCAGTGGCTTTCTGTAGAGGTTCCTCTGCTGCTGCAGGGCATGTGCATCTCTCCCAAAGCAAGCTGTGATTCAGGGGCAGGCAAACAGGCTCTGTTACTCACAGAGAGTGTTAGCCCCATAGCATGGCACCCACTGCAGGCTGCCTCTCCTCTCCTCTCCTCTCCTCTCCTCTCCTCTCCTCTCCTCTCCACTCCTCTCCCTCTCCTCATATCTCAAGATATTTTTGGACAAACTTTTAGTGAAGAGACTCATGTTGATGCTACACATCAGACCATATCATGCTACTCAATCAGAGAACACCAAAAGGACAAGATTTGTAGCAACAACTTAGTTCCTCTGCTGATTCCAGGTCAGGGAAGACTATTTAAATGTTCTTTTTTTAGTGTTTTGACTGTTTATACTGAAATGTGAATCTTTAGTGAGTAGCATCTCAGGTAATGATCCAATAAAATTTGTTTTTTTTCCCTAGTGAGAGATTAAGATTTCAATATATTTATTAGTTATTTTCACTCATTCACTTCTTCTTCTTTTTTTGGTGAATGTAATTATTTTTTTTTCAATGTCACAAAAGGCAAGAAGAGCCATTTGGATGCCATGCTGGTTGTTGATATCAGCCAGAGCATTCACAGATTGCTGCTCCTGCTCCTTCTTGGGCAGTGTGTGACAGTCCTGCTGTCAGAAACACTCTTGTGTGAGGCTAAAAACCAGTGCACATTAACTCTCCTCCCTCCCAGAATCTGTTTTCCCTGCCAATGAAATATTCACTGTGTTTGTTACTATTTATTCACACTGCAGCAGTTTCCACTAGTGTGGGCCACTCAAAAGAAATTATTAATCTTCCATGCACTAGGTATGTCTAGCATGTAAGAGGTTAATAATAGAGATTAAGAAACCAGAATAATTAGATATCTGCTGGAGTTTTTTTTTTAAAAAATGAACAAATATTTATACAAGACCAGAGATTTTTCAGATTTTGACAAGATTACCTCTTTCTCTCCCTTTGGGCTACAAAGTCACAACTTTGCAGAGCTTTCCACTGGCAAATACCCTAAATATCAGCTTCCTGCTTTTTCCCCTAATTACCACAGCTGAAATTCAGCATAAGATGCCACGGAATGGTTTGGGTTGGAAGGCACCTTCAAGATCACCCAGTGTGGATCCCATGGGCAAGGACACCTTCCACCAGACCAAGTTACTCCAAGCCCCATCCAACCTGGCCTTGAACACCTGAAGTGTCCAGGCACACAGTCCTAGCAAGGAATTGAAGTCCAGGAAAATTTAATCAGTCTATTTTTGCTTAGGTAGGCCATGCTCACGTGTCTAAGATGCTTCCAAAGTGTGACATGATATAGAAAGGACTTTCCTTACAGCTCTGTGCTGTGCCAGTGCAGAAATTTTCCTAGATAATTCTGAAATTGTTTTCACTCCTGGAAACTCCCTCTTGCTCTCTGACACAATCTTGGGGTTCTTCTCCTGCTCTATCTTTTGTTTTTCTCTGCTCCTCAGGCTCGTCTCAGCAGCTGGGGCTGGTCCCTCCCCTCTCACAATAATTAAATGTGCTCCTACAACCTGCTGAGCTGGGATTTGGTGCAGCCCAAGGCAGGGTCATCTCCCAGAAAATGCTCACGGGATCCTTGCACAGGTGAATCTGTGGCAACAAGCACGAGCAGAGGCTGCCAGGGGACTTTTCATGGATCTCACCCCACACCTTCCTCACCAGGAGCAGAAGCCACAGCAAAACCTGGTTTTTAAGCAGAGAAATTCCTGGCTCATCCCGTGACCGGAATTGCCATGAATGGCAGCTCCAGGACAGCAGATAAATCCTGGATAAATCCACCAAAACCAGCAGCACGGCTCAAGCTGAGCTCATCTGAAAGCAAAGGTGCTTCATGCCATTCTTACAACAGGCAATTAGCCATAGACTGTTAATGACTTGGCTGGCCTTTGTGGGAACTGCTCCCAGGTGGAATCAGAGTCACTGGAGCCCGACTCATCGAGGCTGTCCTGGCAGAAATATTTTGTACCTCAAGCCCAGGAAAGGCCCATTGCCTTGGAGCTGAGTTTGCAGTCACTGCAGCTCTGGAAGCTCTGCCTCACTGCTGCAACGAGATCCTGCAGGTGCTTAAGCAGCTGTGAAAGAAGTGTCACCTTCTGGTTGTGCCACCCAGCTGGAATGAGAAACTCTGAGCGTGTTCTGCCCTAAAAAAGCCTCAATCACTTTGTCCATTGCTTGTCTTTGGCACAGCAGAGGCAACCCGGGGTCCAAGTCTTGTCAGCTCAATAATTTCAGCGAGCTTGTTTCTCTAAATGAATCATGGGTGTGGCCCTGTGCGTTTGCCAAGTACCTGATGGAACAGTAGAGTTTTAGCCACAGCTTTTAAGCCCTTCTATTACACTTTAAAAGTCCTTCCTTTTACAATCCTTTTCTCCGTGTCTATAAAGAGAAGGGCAGGTTTACAACATCCATCACTGTTAACTGGGTGAAATAGGGCAGGGGAGTTGATACTTCCAATTGTGCCGGAGCCAATTAAGGTTTTTAAGCAGAACATTCAAGTCATAAGACACTTATCACCCTTTTGGAACCCATCCTGGAGCAGTTACCTTCTGTTTTCCCAGCTTTACCTCTCTCCCTGCTTGGCTCTAGGTCCATTTCCCTCTAGGCTGCTTCTCCCCTCCTGTAAGCTTGATATGAATTTAAGATATCGTGTTCAAGATTTGGAGAATAATCACAGAATCACAGCATCATTACTTAGGGAAAGACTTCTGGGATCATTGGGCCCAGCATTTGACTGATCCCCACCTTGTCAACCAGCCCAGAGCCCTGAGTGTCACATCCAATTGTCCATTGAACATTTTCAAGGTTGGTCACCCCACCACCTCCTTGGGTAGCCCCTTCCAATGCCTGACCACCCCTACCAGGAAGAATTTCATCTTGATGTCCAACTAAACCTCTCCTGGCAGGGCTTGAGGATACATCCTCTCATCCTGAGGAATGGCTTTAGTCTAAGGGGATGAAAAAAATAAAAACACTGTAGTTTTTTTTCTCCCTTTTCTCTCCGTTTCCAGAATTATTTCATGATTCTCTTGGACTCATATATGAGGCACAGAGGAAACAGGCAGAGTGGGCAGACCTTGTCAAGGTAAGTGAAATGCATTAAGCCTCTAAAAGGTACCAGCCGACTGTATCATTAACAATGGTAATAAAAAATGCAGCTCTCTCTCACCTTAAGGGGATTTGAGTCACTGACATTTTAATTAACAACATTCCCACCTCCCAGCACCAAGTCTGCAGCCTGCACAACTTCTCCTTGCTGGAATGGATGGAGATCAGGTGTCCTTTGTCCTTTGTTCTGTGTGGAATGATATGTCCTGGGCACTGGGAACTCATCTCATGAAGAGCTGTACATGGAAAATACGATCTTTTTTTTTTTTAAGAACAAAAAAATCCAGAGGAAGGGGGTTGCAGAAAGCAGGTTGAGAGCAGCCAGTCCACGTGAATCACAAAGAATGGTCACCAAACCCTTGACTTTATCAAAATACACAAACCTGGAAACAAGTTCTCAAGGATGGGAAATTTAAAGAGATGAAACTGGGGACAAAGCCTGTCACAAAAATCTGATAAAGATCATGGAATTGTAAATGACTCTAGATCACAACCAGAAATCTTTCTGAAGTCTCTTTTCACACCCTCCCAAGCCATGGAAGATGCTGGCCAACACCTATGATCTGTCTGTCACACAGGTAAAACAAGAAGTATCTCCCCTTTTTCTTGCCTGATATTCATGGAGGTAAAAAATGATGCAGAAAATTAACGAAAGCAAATTTTTTTTTTGCTGCTCAAGACAAGAAATCTTTGGTGTGAAGAGGGAGATGGCTGGAAGGAGGCCAAGGAGAGAAGGGATGAAGATGGCTTTGGCTCTAGTAGAAAAGCTTATAGACAAAGGAAAGAGAGAACGTGGATAATCCCAGTATCCATGGTGGGAGATCCCAAAGATAGGTGAGATTTGAACAGATGCTACCAGGACCAGAGTTATATCCAGTTTCTCTGTCAACCTGGCTGGCACATCTACCAACCAAGACCTTCACCCACCATTCCCATTGGTGTTCCATGGACAAAACCTGGCATTAGATCAGGATATGGAGCACAAATAGGAATTCAGGATGGAAATAGAATGTCTTTGTGTGTGGTGTGCATTCTAAACTGTGATAACAAATCACAGAAGGGGCAGATGCTTCTCTGTCATTGGAAAATGCTAAATTGGACTGGACCTAATTTTCCTGCCTAGTCTGAGTTCAGAAACTGCTGAGTGCAGCTCCCTGAGTGCAGATGGTAAATCCTCATATTCCCTCCTGGCTTTGGAATGGCTTTGTGGAGTGAGGCCTCAGGGGTCCTCTGTTCAGCAGCAAGGAGGACAAAACATCTTTGAAACACCTTCATTTGGTATATATTTGGTTAGGAAATCTCTTCAGCTAAAAATGATCCCAAAAATTGTTTGAGCATGCCCGTAATATAGGTNGTATATATTTGGTTAGGAAATCTCGTCAGCTAAAAATGATCCCAGGTTAAATTCAGCAAAATTGTCTGAGCATGCCCATAACATAGATCATGGAATTACAGATTGATTTGGGTTGGAAAAGGCCTTAAAGCTCATCCAGTTCCAAACCTCCTGCCATGAGCAGGGGCACCTTCCACTAGAGCAGGTTGCTCCAAACTTCATCCAGTCTGAATGTGATGGAAATAAGGACGTGAGATCCCATCCTCCAAGCTCATGCATTTTCAAAGTCAGCCCATGCAGCCCTAAGACAGAAGTTGACTTCTGCAGACTCTCAGGGTGTTGATGAGATCTGAGATTGCCCTTTGCCTGCCTCCTGAGAGCCACAAAACAATTTTTTTTTACTCCAATATAAACCTGTACAGCTCTTTCATAACAGCACATTTGCCTCTGGGTACTACCTTGTCTCGACACAATCCATTTTTAAACACCAAAGCTGCCAGTTGGCACAGGGTTGAATTGTGTGTCTGGAAACCAAATGGTTCTTTGAAAATCGACAAAATCGTGTTTAGAAGAGCAGTCACTCCATCAGCACCATCAAATTAATTTTTCAGACGTGATCTTTTTGATGAACTGCTTTTCTTTCCTCACCTTCTGGCACAAAGGTCACCTCTGAACTCTGTTTCATCATAGTTCATTTATAACCATCTTTAAAATATTCATAAGGATAACTTATCTGTTGTTTCCATCTCCTAAAACTCCATCCATCCCATTGGAAGGCACTGACCTCTAGTTGGTTATTTGGATGCCTCTCTTGAAAGCAGAATTTTGCAGGTACAACTACTTTTTGCAAATTTGACATAAACAGCAAATCACATTTGATCTTTGAGGGTCATTTTGATTCTTTAGGAAAAAACAAATTGGTTTTTATTATACACCAGTATGATTTGGTTTTGAGGCACCACAGGGCAGTCTTATCTCTTTAACAGAGATGAAGGGAGAATCCCACGTGGATTTTGGCAATGTCTTGTGCATGCAGTGGTGGCGAGTGTGAGTTTTGGGACCAAGCCACTCTCATCACCAGGTCCATTGACTTCCTGCACATCACAGCCAAACATGCCCAAACAGCTGGAACCGTTGATCCTTGGATGCTATCCATGGCCAAACTCATATTTTCCAAATCTAACCCACTGGTCACAAAGTGGTGACCCAAAGTGGAAATCTGTATAAAATCCCCCACGAATATCACAGGGAGGCAGAAGTCAAGGTGGACTCAAAGCAGTTTTGATGTGTTCTTTCCAACTTCATAAACAAGCGAAGGAGCCTGGTTTCCCAAACCATTCTCTATTTCATGTCTGATGTCTATAGATAGATAGAGACAGGATTGTCCACTGTTGGTATAACAGCAGGTGGAATAAGGGGGAAAAGAGTGAAGGCAAATAAATACAGTGATAAAACTTTTGTAAGTCCACAGGATCATCACATCTATTGTCTGCATCATCCAGTGGCTCCTGCATGGAGCTAAATAACTTGAAGCTGAGTTAGGATCTGTCTTTCAAAACCACAGGCAGCTCAGACTTACACATTTTACACATTGGAAAATCTACCACTTCCCTTGGGAAGCTGCTGGAGCAGTTAATTAATTTTTGCTGTTAAAAATGTTTGCCGTAGTTCCAATTTGAATTTGTCTACTTTGCTGCAAGGAAGGATTTCATCAAGACTATTAGGAGCTCCTGGTACTTGCACTCCACCTTCATAGGATCTTCTTCAAACACTTGATAAATATTAGAGAAACCTCACAACATCCCTGTGAGACACAAAAATGTAATTACCTGAGCACTTTCCATGGATGAGAACAATGAGAACAAAGGGAGAGAGGAATTGAAATTCCACTCAGGCAAAGCTGAGAGGTGAATCAAGTGGGATTCCCAGGAATAAAAGCTACCACCTCCATTCCATGCTCCATGGCACTGTCTCCTGCATCCGTGCTTGAGGCACAGTCACAGTTATGTGTCCTTCACAACCCAAAGACAACCCCAGAGAGGGATCTCTGCAGTGCTGGGCAGCTCCAGGAGGAACTGAGGCCACCAGGAGCAGGCAGGTTAGATCTCTCTTCTCTCTGTTCCTGGAATCTTGCCCTGACCCACACAGGATCCCTTTATGTTGTGAAGTTTGATAACAGGAGATATTTAATGGAGAGTCCGGCTTCTCCTCCCCAAAACCAGCAAGGAATGCAGAAGTTGCTGTAAAAATACTGGCAATTTCTAAGGCATCTGACTCAGGTTTGTAATTCCAAGGCCCTTAAGAAATCCCTCACCCCTATTCCATGTTAACCACTCACTCAGTCAGTGACTGGCACTTTTTGTCTCCACAAGCATTTTCTCCACTACTTAGCCTCCAATGTCACCCACTCTTCTCAAATGGGATTATATGACATGGTTGGCTTGGTGACCTAGAAGGTCTCTTCCAGCTTTATGTTGTAGTAGAATATTAATGACTCTGCTAATTCAGAGCTGTCTGACCTCCACTCTGTACAGCCACAAGCAAGATGATCCCTCTCTCATTAAAGCTGTCTTGTTCTCAAATAACCTGTTCATGCAAAATGCATGCACGGTTTTCTCCTTCTGCCTGCAATACAGAGATTTCTCTCTACGAAAAAAAACCCAAAAAAAAAAAACCAGGCACTGCTCTGATTATCTTCTCTGTAAAACATTTTAGAGGTTATTTCCTTTTTATTCCAAAACCAGGGATATAACTATGAAATAAACAGGGTTCTTGGTGTGAAATAATTGGACTTAAAATCTGGAAGGAATCTAATGGGATTCATTTATCTCATATACCCCCCCACCTCCCAACTAATGCAAGCAAGGGCTCCATGAATTGTCAGGGAAGGAAAGAGGCTGCTTCTGTTCCTGCAGATAAGGATGATTCCTGCTTGCCTTCAAGAATTCCACTTTCCTATCTGTCACCTTGGAAGCTCAAACAATTTAGGCAATTTCAGGTACCTCTGTGCCTCAGAAACATCAGGAAATCACCTGGAGGTCTCCTCCATTCAAGTGAATGCCCAAAAGGGTGGAAGAGGATCAAAAGTGGAGCACACCATATTCAGGGTCCAGTGCCACCTCTGAGGAGCAGGGCAGGTACAAGAGCCTTTCTTTAGCTCTGAAGAGTTTGGAACAGATCTCCAAACTCTCTGCCCCTTGTGAGACCCCACAGTGTGATCTGAGAATCAAAATGATGGGCCAAACTCATGACATGTGGTGTTGAGGCATATGAAAGCTCTTCACTTCACCTTAAGATCTCGTAGGAAATGCATACATGGAATTGTTGCATGGGATTAGTCATAATAATTATGAGGGATTTTTTTAAAGGCTTGTCAGCAGATTTTAGGAATGTAAATTTTATGCCTTACAGATTCAGGCCTTTAGCCAAAGCTAGGCCAAAAAAGTGATGTCAGGGGAATAGGAATTAAAGATATGGGTGTATGTGGAAGGGAAAAACTTCTACCACTGCTAGCACACAGCAATATCAGATTGATTCATATTTCAAAATGGGCTGGAAGTTAGATTTAGCCTGACCAAAGACAACAACTATTTGCAATGATACAACAGACTGTAAATCTTGTGTCAGAGGCTGAGCAATGGGTGATTTCTTCCCTGGAGCAGTGTTTTGCTGGCACTGGACTCCTGCTCATGCAAAAGTTCCCACTTGCAGGTAAAATGAGACCCTCATTTCCTTGCAACTTAATATCTGAAGCTTGGGAAAGATTTACTCCTACCAGGCTGGCCATCTGTTATCCTTCCTTAGTCTCTTCAGACTTCTAAAGATATCAGTAATTTTCCTCCTCGTCTGTCAATTTTATAGAAATAATACTGCCTTTGCATTTCTCTCCTGAACTATTTCTATTACATTATTGTACTTCCTTTGTTGCATTTCATGATAATTATTCTCATTAAAATCTCTTTTACAGGCAGCTCTGTGGCATATTCTGATTTTCTGGAGCTCAATCCTTAAACATCTCCAGTTCCAAGCTCATGTCTAGTCAACATCTGCCGCTTGCCAATAGTCTAAAACCAGTAAAGTCTTGTATAAACCCAGAAATTTTGCAGATCACTGGGAAATCTCAAAGGAAACCCAACTGGGAAGCCACATGTCCTTACAGATATTATTTTACAATGTGCATAAATCCTCATCCCATTGCAGGATGCAAGTCTTTTCTAAAGAGAACAGAGACAGTTTTTTTAAAAAGAGTAATCAGAATATTTTAAAACTCTCAGAATTATTGAAAAGAAGAAAAAAAATCTTAGAAATGTAGTCCCTGTTTTCTTGGAATGGTGGAAGCCTGAGCTCTTCCTGTGCCCAGAGAGTTGGAACAGCATTGGGAAGGGTCTGCAGGGACCAATTGACTGATAGAGATGAACGATTTGGTTGAGTGAAAGGTCTTCCTAATTTCTTTCCAACTGTGATCCAAGGGCAAAAGCCACTGGAGAACAACAGACTCTCTTAGTGAAAGACTTGCTGATCAACAGGGAAGCATCGAGCACAATATTTTGTTTTAGTGAAATATTTGGCATGTCCTGCAGTGATCAATGCCAGAGCTTTGGAGGGAACGATGGCAATGGACTATAATTAGCTTTGATAACTCCTTACAATAATAACCATATTCTGGTTTGAATTATTCATGACCCACTGTGTTATTTATGGCAATTGCAGCCTTTCTCTTCCTCTGGTAATGTGTGGTGGTTCCGTTTCTGGTATTTCTCTTTTTTTTTTGGTTTTTTTTTTACCCCAGACACAATGTTTTAATTGTTAAGCACTGGAATAAATAAATAAATAAGATTTGAAGAAAAAAAAAAGTTTTCTGCAAGAATCAAGTTTTCATTCTCACTAGGGGATGAGGAGGGAGCAACAGGCTGTGAATTTCTGTGTTCTTCATCAATTCCATATCTTTCTGGCAAAGCAGGGTATGGACTGCCTAATTGGAAGCAAGGAGGGGCTGTTTCTTTGGGAAGAGCCGGGCTCCTCAGCTTTCCCAGCACGATTTCTCACCGAGCAGATGGAGGGATTCAGCTCTCCCCCAAGGTTCCCCAAATGAAGCACCCGAGGAAGTGCTTGGTCAATGTTCTGCGTCTGACTGATGTCTCTACTCCCAGCAAATTGACCCAACGGCCGGGATTTCTCTCTTTTTGTCTTGAGAGATGCATTGTTTAGTTAAGTTCCAGCTAGAAAAAGAGACGAGGGAGGTATTAGACATTAAAAATTAATTTACGTTGGCAGCCCAAGATAATGAAGTTCTCTATTCACAGAACAGGCACTTAAGGGCTGCTGCTTCTGTTTCCTGTTGCTCCACCTCCCCATCCTTGCCCTTAGGGGAAAATTTCCTTAGGAGAGAATTTCCTGGGAGAGGAGGAGGCTCCTGCCTTACTGCAGGGAGTTCTACTTGTCTTTTGGCTATAAAAGGATCAGTCCTCCAGGACAGAAGGCTCTGAACCAGAAAATCAGAGAAGTAATTTCACTTTCCTGTAAAATCAGGAGGTTATAAGGAAAGCAAAGCAGATTGCAAAACTGATCTGAAGCAGATTGATGTCCATAGCAAAGTTCCCTCCTCCTATTCAATGGCAATCATTATCTTAGAATTATTTTAGCCCTGGGAGTGTCCAAGGCCAGGTTGGACAGAGCTTGGAGCAACCTGGGATGGTGGAAGGTGTCCCTGCCCATGGCAGGGGGGTTGGAAAAGGAGGAGCTTCAAGGTCCCTTCCAAGCCAAACCATTCTAGGATTCTGCAGGGGCCTTTAAAGGTTATCTAGTCCAACATCCAAATTTTAGGGATTTGTGGGGATCTAAGACCAAGAATTAATATATTTATTTCACCAGACAGTCATCCAGCAATAAAAACTTCCTGTCAAAAAAATCCAGTTTTCACCAAAATCTAGAACATCTTTTTCAGAGGTTTTCTGTCCCCAGATTTTATGAACCACTGGCCCATTGCAGCAGCTTCCAGAGCTGTTCTGAACTGGAATGTTTCTTTCCAAGATGTGATGCTATCCCCACTTTGCATCGTCAGGTTGGAAATATTACTTCTCACCACTGAAGAAAAACTACTACATATCTCCCAAAAGGGAATGAGAGTAATCTAACAGTCATATGAATTAGCTAATTAATAGATAACTTGTTAAGAGACTGATGAAGAAGCTCTTATCTCTGCTACTGATACATGGTATAAAGCTCTGAGTTGTACCAAAGCTCACTGTGCACAATCTTTACTAATTATCATTTACCCAGAGCAGAGGAAGGGCACTGATAACACTGATCAAAGAATCAAAAAATGGTTTGGCCTGGAAGGTTCCTTTGAAATCATCCAGTTCCAACCTCCTGCCACAGACAGGGACACCTTCCACTGTCCCAGGTTGCTCCAATTTCCATCCAACCTGACTTTGGTCTCTTCCAGGGATGGGGCAGCCACAGCTTCTCTGGGCACCCTGTGCCAGGGCCTCCCCACCCTCACAACCAAGAATTTCTTCCTAATCTCTAGTCTAAACCTACTCTCTTTTGAAGCCATTCCCCCTCATCCTGTGACTAAAAGCCCCTGTCAATGGTCTCTCTCCATCTTCCCTGTCAGCTCCTTTCAGGTGCTGGAAAGCCACAATGAGGTCACCCAACACCTCTTCTCTGGGCTGAACAATCCCAATTTTCTCAGCTTTTCCTCCCAACAGAGCTCTGTCCCTCTGATCCCCTTGGTGCCTCCTCTGGGCTCTCCCCAGCAGCTCCACATCCTTCCTGTGCTGGGATCCAGGGCTGGAGGCAGCTCTGCAGGTGGGGTCTCACCTGAGAGGGGCAGAATTCCTCCCTCACTGCTGCCCACACTGTGGGAACAGCCCAGGATACCTTTGGCTACTTGGGCTATTTTTGTCTGGTTCATGCTCAGCCTCCCATCCCCAGCACCCCCAGTTCCATCTCTGACACCCCAAGGGTGTTACTGGATGTTGGATTTCTGAACATTTTAAAGTGGAATAACACCACCAGATATTTGGCACTGAAAGAGCTTTTACAAAACTTGGCTTTGAGGCTGGACAGCTCCAGAGGTGACCTCTGTGTGCCCTAGAGACCGAGAGAGGATGGACACAGTGTTCTACCAACAAAGACTCTGCCTTGGGTTTATGATGCATTTCAAAAACCCTCCTGGTTGCATAACTCTGTCCTGAGACTTGCCCCCTACGGTGGGAAAAAGAAACACCCCTCAAGGGATCCTTCCAGGTTTCCCTGACATTTAAGAGCAGTGTATTGACACTTCAAATGAGACAGAAAGGTGAAATGCTGTGGGAGAAGGAGGGTGAGGATGTCACAGGACCTTTAGGAGAGCTCCCCGTTCTCAGCCGTGCAGAGGGTGTGTGAATCACTGCTGAACGCTCTGCTGAGCTGACTGTGCAGCTTTCACCCCCGCTGCTGCCTCTCTCCACCAGCAGCAACTGGGGCAGAGGACACATTCAGTAGCTACTGAATATAATTAAGTCTAATTGCAAAGTTAATTGTTGAGGAGAAGGGGAGGGGGGGGAGAAAAACAAACAGCGTGAAGCTAAGTGAGGATATCAGAGCTCAGCAGTCTGATACCCTCAAGACAGAGCTGGAATTCAGCTTCCATGCCCCACATTCACTGCATCCTCCTCTGTGTGTGCCTGCCACTCCTTGCTTCCCCGAATGAACACCAGCGAGTGCCAAACCTCCCTCTCCCCAAGAAAGGATCAGCTCTATTAGCAATTAAAACACCAAACAGCTCTGCAGAATTCACTTGAAAACTTGTTCAGGCTGGGACTCAAGGAGAACCAGGGCATCTTGGTACTAGGAGGGCTTTTTTTTGACTGCATCACAAGCCTGGCTGTCTGTGGTTATATTCCCAGATGACAAGCAATGGATACATTGCTGGAGGTTCATTGACTAGGACAGAGCCATTCTGCTGCTACAGCTGCTGAGTTATCCCTCAGATGCTGCTTCATTCAGAAATCAGACTTCAAGTCTTCCCAAACCTGACCTACTCTGACAACTCAAGGCCTCCAGCCTGAAGGAAAGTCCCTGGGGGTATGTTAAGTGTGGAGGGTGCTTGGAGACATGGGAAGGAATGCAAAAATTTGTTTGCTCTCACTGCTGATGGGCTCAGGGAAGGGATATCCATCCTTCAGGGCTTAAGTTCAGCATAGAACTTTTGGACATTGGGGTGGGATGTGCTGTTTGTCCACAAAGAGACCAATTGTGGCCACTGTCAGAGGCAGGATGCCAGCCCACCTGTGTCTTTTCAGGGGTCCAGCGTGGGACTGGAGACCTCAAGGACAATGGTCTCCAGCTCGCTGCTTTTGGTAGTGAACAGGCCCTGGAAGCACTTTCCAACACTGAAAGAGAAGTGTCAGGCAGGGGATGCTGGCAATAAAAGGGTCTGTGACATGGCAGCACAGACATCCCCAGACAGCCACTCTTCTGTGATGCAACATTAAATATCAATTTGCAGCTGGTGTGGATTTCCTGTTCATTCAGGGGAATTTCTTCTCCACCCCATGCTCCACACAATTTTGGTGTTTCCCAATGCAGAGAGCCAAAAGGAGGGAAGGAGGAAAAAGCACATCACTCATCTCTTTTACAAAAAAAAACCAAAAAAAACAACCCTAAAACAGGGGAAATGAAGGCCCCAGCCCCCTGAAATATGCACAAGTCAGATTCCTCCTGTGCTTGAGTCACACAGTCAGCCAACATCTCGCCTGTGCTGGGTGGTGCCAGGCAGACTTGAACATGTCTTTGGGCAGGGGTAGGGTGCTGAGAATTGGTGCGGTGACCTGTGACAAAGAGCTGGCCTTGCTTCTCCTCTGAGCTGTCACAGGAGAAGCAGCACCACCAAAACCTCTTCTAGGTCCAAACCTCAAATCCTCCCAGGGGAATCTTCTCATGGAACAACAGCAACAGGCCCCAAAAAGTCATAAACACTTCTAAAGATTTTTTTTGACCACAGCTCTGTCACTGAGCTCAAAGATCACAGGAGTGCAGAGAAAAGTCTTCCCATCAAGGGCAAGCAAACCAAATCCTCTTTTCCTTACCATGTACAAGCAAGAGTCACGAGATTGTTGTACCAGCAGCAAGGATGCCAGGGATTTGCATTGGGAAACAGGCCAGGTGATTTTGTGGAGGAAGAGGGTTCTTTGATTCCCAGCAACTGTTATTTTTTCTGTTGTTTTAATGTAATCAGCAGGGAAGCAGGGTGAGAGGGATGAAGGAGATCCAGCTGTTGCCATGGCAGCCTCTAGCTGGCCATCTCCCACATCCCTCGGGTGGCTCGGTGCTGTTTTCCTCCAGTGCCAGCTCCTGGTTTCAGATCAGAGGAGTTTTCCTCCTGGGGGTGGCAGGGAGGGAGTGGTGAGCAAAGCAGTGCAGAGAAGGGATCAGAAATCTTGGGAAGAGGTGGCCTGGGAGAAGGAAGAATCACAAGGGAATGAGTGAGGACAGAGCAGCAGGAGTGAAGGTGAGTGCAGTGATGGGAGGAAGAGAAGAGTTTAAAGGCAGAAGAAACATTTTCTTGGTGGAGACCCCAGGCAGACACTGAGAAACAAATCTAATTTGGACTGACTGGAACTTCCCCAGCCACAAGAGCTCCTGAAAATGTACTCCACTGCTTTCCCTCTAAACCCATCTCTTGCCTTCTGCCACAAATAGCAGCAGTGCTCTCTGAGTTCAGGCTCCAAGTTTAGTCTCCGTCACGTTCGAGATCTTAATGCAGCCCAGATGTTAAAAATTCATGTTCTGGCAGTTCCCATTTTCACAAGGGCCTGTTGGAACTAATGATGTTGCCTCGGCGAGCACTTCATAAGTTAATCATGCACTTTCCCCTCTCACTTGCCTGAAGATGGGAGCAAGGAAGTTATGCTCACAAAGTTTCAGCATTTGTGGCACTTGTTTGAGACAATTTTTCATTCCTCTGCAGGATTTAACCAAGTCCTGCTGAACTGTGCAGGCAGGAAATGTGAGGAGCCCTTAGGAGCATTTTTGGAATTAAGTGACAAAGACTTGCCAAAGAATTTTCTACTTTCCTTAGTACTAAAAGGGAGAATACCTTCAAAGGTTAAAATTCATGGCCTTCCCTACAGCTGGCATTATGCAGCTATGGAGGATCCACTAAGACTTTGCTCCATGCGCCACAGGAACCTTCCTCTTGCTGCTTTAATGTGGTGCATTGGGGTTTAGTAGCTTGTAGAAGGTTTCTTCTAAGGAAACCTGTTTTTTAAATGTTCCTGTGGGAGCTTTGTTCATACTTTGGTGTCTCTGGTGCTCCAGTATAGAGATGGGAGGGTGCTTGTGCATCCTGTTCTCAGGCTTTGGCTGAGCTCAAGTTGCACGTGGGATATCAGATAATCTAATCAGTTATCTCTGACATGGCAGGGCAGAGATTTGTTGTTCTTTCCCCAAGTTACAAGAAAAGGCAATGGTAACTCCTCTTTCCCTCCCCAATTCGAGTTACAAAGGGAGTTTCCAGTCCCTGCTCCTCCTCTCCTGCTCCTCCTTCACCTTGGGTTGCCGCTTTCCACCAAACTTTATCCGTGGCATTTTCTAGGATAATTTTTTTCACCAAATCTACAGATCTTGCTGTGCTGGGACCCTTTTATATTCCTACTCTAACTCCTGATTTATCTTACTCCTCCTGAGCATCAGCCAGGTACTTCTCCTTCCATCGAAAGTGTATTTCCCTCTGCAGTAAAGGAAATTAGCACCACCAATTATCCTAATTCCCCTAAACCCTTCTAATCCCACCAATGTTCTGTCTCAGCCTCCTCAAACCAAAGGCAATCCTCTGATTGTTCCTCCAGCTCAGCCATGAGGAGGAGGCTTAGGAGCAAGAGAGCAGCTGGTTTGTGTCTTCCTGGGATTGTTATCACGGATTTTTTGTTTTCACAGTGAGGAAAGGCCACTGATGAGGGTAATCACAGGGTAAAGCCCAGATCAGAGTAAGAGTGAGAAGGAACAGGTCAGAGGGTCATTTAAATCAATGGCCACATGCAGTCATTGCATAAATCTAAAACTACACCAACCTGGGGATACGTGATGTGATTTCAGAGGCAAAAATAAACATTATCAGTGATGAACATGGATGGAGATGCTACAGTGAGGGGTTTTTTGTGATGGTTTTTCAGGAATGAGACTCTCCTAAGCATAACAAGGAAGTTTTTCCACAAAAATTGTTGAAAGTATTGGAACAACCCTACCCCTGGTATTAGAAAAAAGAGAGACAGTTTGGGTTCCCCAAACTGAGCATGAAGTGTAACCTAGACCAGGTCAACACCCAATTTATGATGAAACAACTGAGGAGGATTAAAATAAACTAATAAAAAGGACTTAAATAGCACTGATTAATAAATAATAGCAACATGATTCACATGTTGGGCAGGAAGGGCCACAACAAAAACTCACCACAGAAGGGGATTTATCTCAGGAGGGACAAACTCTCCTGACTTGAGTGCAGATCAGTGACCCCCAGCCAGGGACAGCAGGACACTGTCTGTCCTGGCAGCTTTAGGAATTCCAGCCCTCTGTGACGTTTGTCCTCTTCCTGCCCTTTTGGAGGCAGGTGCAGTCACAGCTCCCCTGGGATGGTGGCGTCCTCTGATGTGCCCGAGCAGGTCAAGATCTGTAATTTTCCATTACTGCAGCTGATCAAATGTCAGAGTTCTGCCAACCTTCAAGAAAGTCTATTCCCCTTGGCACCACTGGCACCTAAAAAAATCTCTTCCCCTAAATCCCTGTTCAGAATTTACAGGAGGGGCTCAAACCTTAAAAGAGTTGTGGCAAAAAAGGAACTATCAAACCTCTCGTTTGTGTCACCTACTCTTCTCCATCTGGTCTGGCACCTTTTTCCATTCTTCACCCAGGACATCTCTTTGTTGCAAGTGATCAATACTAAAAATATTGTTTTTAAGGTTTTGAAGGATCCTCAGCATCCTTCAAAAGCATGGAAAATGCTGTGGCACATTTGGAGCTGCTTTCAGAGATGTAGACATAAATCAGCATAAAATGAGTCTCCCCTCTGCAGAGAGAATGAGGAGATGTGGGATGTCCTCAAGAGAAAAGGTGGATTGAGGAGCGCCTGCTGGTTGCACAAACTCAGTGACACAAACTTCGTGGTTTCTGTACTGGGGAAATCCTTGGTGTCTTTATTTATTTTGGCTGGATAGTTTTCAAGGCATCCACAGGCTTTGGAGAGTTGTGGGGAGCACCTGTGACCCAATTTTTGTCAAAGCTTTACTGGGGTGTCTGTTGAGTGCTGGGGGGAGCCACATCCAGCCCAGCCTGGCCAAGAGACAATCAGTTTTTAATCACTGTAATTTTGCCATGGTCTGGTGGACGTGGTGGGTTTGGGTCATGGGTTGGACTCGACGATCTCAGAGGTTTTTTCCCAACCTGAATTGATCCTGTGATTCTCCATGGAGTTACAGACTCCCTGGAGAGGTTTATTAGCTCTTTTTCACTTACCAGGTGGGCAAAACCTGGTCTATACTTCTCCTCCAGGATCACCTGGATATTTAAACCAACATTAACAGCAGCTCAGGGATATTGGGACTGCAGCTGTGGCTTTCAGCTCTTTTTGGCCACCTGTAGGTGAAAGCAGAAGTGCCAATAGACAATAACTTCTTATAAATTCCCCATTCACCTCTTCTCATCAGGCTCTCAGCCAGACACCAACACTCTTCGTAAAGAAAGACAAAAAGATTAAATTAGAGCTGACCTTGAGTTACCCTTCCAGACAGCTTGGATTCATGGAAGGTCTTACCTTGGAAAGAGTTTATGGATCAAAATTTGTTTTTTGAGTTGCCTGGCTTAGCTTTGATGCTACAAAACACCTTTTGCAAGTGTGGGAATTGAAGTTTTGGATCAGGAGCACGTTATCCTCTGATGAAAGATGAGGTAATTAATCTCCATTTGGACTTTTTTTTTCCTGACCACAGACGTTTTATGTGTAAATCTCAGGATTCTGTTTCTGTGGAGGGTGGAAACCTCTAATTAGAGGAGCAGAGAAGAGATGCTTCCTTACCATCAAAGTGGACAAGACCAAAATCTATTGAAGTTTTTATTATTTATTTATTTTTAATGTTATTTATTTTTAACCCAGCAGACAAATTGTAAGTGTCACAAATGCACAATTAAGAAGAAAATAGCTGCAACCTTCCTGGCTGATACTACAAATAAATTAGCAGGGCAGTTACTTATGATGGATAGAGGGAAAATCTTCCATGGGAGTGAAGAGCCAGTGGGACTCACTGGCACAGGTCATGGGAGGAAAAGATACAAAGCCATTCTTCACACCCTGATTGGCCATTAATGACAAATTGTAATTAGCAATGCAAGGAACCTTTTAGCAGAGCTTTTAATCCTCACACATTCAGGCTGTTTAGGGTGAAAGCAGCAGGTTTTTAATCTTTGTGATTTAGGTAATAGAAAAGCCACTATAGAGAAAGAGGATCTCTTTTTCCAGGTAAGGAAAAGATCAAAAATGCAGTAATCTGCATGGTAAATGCTGTTGCAACAGCAGCTTTGCATCCTTTATTTTGATATTTAAAAAAAACGCAACATTTTTCTCTTAGTATTCCATTTACAGAATTTGATTCTCATTCAACCTTTAACATGTTTTGTAAATCTTCCAATTCCTTATCCAAGACATTCTCCTCTTACCACCATCTGATATTATTTTCTTAGCAAGCTCCATCTACAGATGGAGAATCTCCAGATTTGACAAATCTGGTGGACCAGGGTTGGAGGGAGAAGGAGGAGCAGGTAACAGATTCAAAGCTGTAAGAGTAATTTTCTGCCTCTTATTTTCCTTCTTCCTAGAGAGCTACTCCAGGCCCTGGGACATTGTGAAAAAAATACCTTATTTTTATTTTTTTTTCCCCCCAAAACCTCCATTTTTCATTAAAAAATCCCCATTCTTTTTTCCCAAAATCCCCATTTTTTGCCCCAAATCCACACCTGGCGGCTGCCGAGGGCTCCGTAGGGCCCCACTGGGGATCCTTTCCCCCCAAAAAAATGCCCATTTTTTTCCCCAAATCCCCATTTTTTTCCCAAAATCCCCATTATTTTCCCCAAAACCCCATTTTTTTTCCTAAAAAAACCCATTTTTTCCCCCAAAAATTTTTTTTTCAGCACCCTTTGTTCTGATCAGCTACTCACAAAAGGAACAGAATTAAATGTGTGTATACGTAAATAGGTGGAGAAATATGTGCACACCCCAATCTCAAATAAGACTTCAAAAATCCCAAAATCTGTATCTGGAAGTGTTATTATATAACGAATATATCTCATTTTTAAAAAATCTTGGAAAACTTCCTGTACTTGTTATATGTTTGAAGCACTTTATGAGTGAAATGATCGTGCTTCACAATCTATATTTTATCAAATATAATTTGGTATAGAATTCAAGTGAAGAGATCATTAATGTATGACAGGCAAAGAGAGTTTGGCAAAAATCACTGGCTAAAAATTAGTTCTGAGATAACGTGTTGTGAAAGAAAAAAATGGTTCACTAAAATCTTAAAATCTTTTAGTAATGGATTTAGGGAAAAGAAGGGAAGGAGAGAGGAAGGAGGGAAGGAAGGAAGGAAGGAAGGAAGGAAGGAAGGAAGGAAGGAAGGAAAAGGAGATTAAACTGAGGTTTTGTTTTTACTAATATTAACAACAATAAAAATATATTGTAAATACTATTAAATTGTATGTGTGTTATTAATTGTTACCACTACCCTTATCACCTCCTTTTTTCTCAATCAATTTAGAAAACAAACATATTGAAAAGGTTTGTATTTTCTCTCTGAAACAAATTCACTTCCATTTCGAAATGCCTCTTGTTTCCCAGTTTCAGCAGCAGAAGAGCTCAGGGGTTAAGGAGCTGTCACAGCCTGAGTAACAATTTGCAGCCTTGGATTCCAAGTGGTTGCCTAGCAGTAAAAGACTCCTTCCACACCACTCCCAGTTGGAGGTGTTCCCTATTCCATATATATAGTTAGCTATAGAGACCATATTTAGGGGTGTATAAGAAGATTTATTAATAGGAGCTCCCTGTCAAAAATCAGAGTATTGAGTAGAACTGGAAAAAGCCAAATCCTTGCAAAAGCAGTGGAGCATCACACAGAGGCAGCAGCTCAGCACAAGAAATCAGTGGTGGATGCAGAGCAACAAATGCAAAAATCAACTACCATTAAGCACTTTTCTCAAGGAATTTTTCGAGATTATTCCTTCAGCTTGTGAGGAACACTGGGCTGGTACTAAGTCTAGGTAATTCCTCACGAAGCATTCTGATTTTATTTTTTGTTTTTTTTTAAAGAATATATATATAATGACAGAAGAGACATTTATATTAATGCAGTGTGTCCTCAGGCAGAACGAGGCCATTGTCTCTCATCTGAGAATTCCTGTGTTAACCCAAAGTTCAGCACAACCCCCCCAGTTTTACCTGGCTTGTGTCTTTTCCCCACGAGCCTTTCAGCAGTGGTGGCCAGCAACACCACAAGGGCTTGGAAGCCGTTTTTCACATTAAAAAAAGCAGAAGCTATGAGATGTGCAGGAGGAAAACTTGTATTTATGTACAAGACAGAGTCTTCTGACCCACCCCATGAGTTTACAAACCATCCCTTCACCCCCTCCTCATGGACAATCCATGGCTATTAATGATCCTCCCTTTCTGGTCCATAGATCACAGGCAGGAGCCATCTGGCTTTTCCTCGAACCAGCGGAACAGGCTTTCCATAAACTTCAGGCTCTTTTCCCCTATTTAGGTCAGGAGTTAATACCCCCTATCACAAGGAAGGGGTCATGTCCTGCTGTTTCAAGTCAGCCCACTCCAAGAGGGCTGGCAGGATGAGCTGCCCCTCTCATCCAGGGAAAGCTGGGCTGAAAGGAGACCTGTGCCTGAGCACAGCAGAGCGAACAACGCCACAATATGCTGCCAAATACTCACAGTGCATCTTGAGTGAGCTTTGCACAGAGGCCTTTTCTGGTCTAAAACACAAGAGATAAAGAAATAGTGCTGAATCCCCACTCTTTTTTTTTTTTTTTTTTTTTTTGGCAGGAGGTGCTACACTGTCCCAGTCTATCAGGCTTGGCTTGCTGAAAATTAAGAGGTCACAAGGAGCTGCTCTATTCTGCAGTAAGTCTGACCCCACTATGCTTTCTGGAGAGATTCTCTTCCTGCAGGGTGAAGGAGTTCAAGTCCAGCTTGGAGAATGAGTAAAATGAGTTTCAGCATCTCAAGAACCCTAAGAAAAGTCCTGCTCAGATCATGTGGATTGACCTGGCCCTCTCTCCGTGACTGCCAAGCCCCAGCAGCTTTGGGGAGCAGTGGTGCAGAGGTGATCAGAGGAGCTGTGTGTTTCTCCTTCTCACCCCTGCCAGGAGGATGGCATCCACACCATATATCTCAGAATATCAGCAGCATGGACAAACCACAGCTCCCAGCTGGATTTGTCCCTCTGTCCCCTTTCACTGCTACCTGCATTGAAGATGAAGCTGAGCCGTGATCTCTGCAGCTGGCAAATCCTTCTGGGGCAGGAGTAATGCCCTGTCCTCAGGCATGGGGCAGCACTTTCTCCTCTCCTCAAGCAGCCAGCACCTTCCCACTGCCCCCTGCAAGGAGGAGAGCAGTTCCCACCAGCACAAGGGAGGGAGGGGACGAGGATGGGCAGTGACATCACTCTGAACATAACAAACCTTCACCTTGCTGCTGGCCAAAAACCCTGCCAGGGGGTTTCACCAACCTCCTCCTTCCTCTGGCCCTGCTCCCTCGTGGCCCAGCAAAGCAAACAAGGCAAAGGGCTCTGTTGTTTCAGACCCCTGAGCAAAGAGAAGGACAAAGCAGCCCATCCTCCCCGGCTCGCATGTGACGAGCCACAGAGGAGCAGCGGTGCTGCCAAGCCTGGTGACTAAAGGCCAAAGAGAGAGGAGATAGAGGAGCACAAGGGGCTGCTTGTTTGGGTTTTGTTTGGGGAGTTATTTGAAATTCAGCAGCGACTGGGGTTGGAGAACAGAGTCCACTCAGAGCCTCTCTCTTCCCATTCATCCCCGTGCCGGCGAAGGAGGGAGGGGGGGATGCAGGCTGAGGAGCAGGGAAAACAACCAGGCTCCTCATAAGAATTCCTGCCTGGAAGAGGCAGCCTGTGCCCACAGGGAGGCATTGGAACCTCGGCTTCATCGGGCACTCGGGGCAGGACAAAGCCCTGATGCCAACAGCAGCCTGGAGTCCAAGCAATCACTCTCTCCTTGCTTCGTCACCTCCTCCTTGAAGGTCAAGTCACTTTTTTGTCTCTGCCTTAGTTTCCCCAGGTGTGATGTGAGAGTGACACTGTCACGTTTAGATAATGGGGACATTCCTGAGCTAAAAGCTGAAGAGGAGTAAAGTGATTTCAGCAGAAAAAAACAGCAGAAGATAAAGATAGAGATTGGGTCAAAAACAAATAACACGCTGTGAAAAAGGCAATGTATCAATCGAGGACACAGTGAGGGGGAATATTGCCAGGTTTCCAGATATTAGGAAGACACTATCTTTGACCATGTCTAAAATATTATATCCATTTTTGTGCTCGGCTTCAAGAAACATGAATTCACAGTGAGACAGGGTTGCAAAGAAAGATCACTAAGATCACACCAGATCACAAGATACTGGT
The DNA here is from genome assembly GCA_013397245.1 of Thryothorus ludovicianus. NCBI lineage: Eukaryota > Metazoa > Chordata > Aves > Passeriformes > Certhiidae > Thryothorus > Thryothorus ludovicianus. The sequence goes on along the minus strand of VZTB01005905.1, from coordinate 192,625 downwards.
ACACTTGGCTTTGCAAAAGTAATGAAGAGAAAATTAAAATGCTATAATTAAAACTCTGAGAAAGAAGCACCAGTGGAATTAGAAAAAAAACTTTAAATGAAAGGGCAATGATGTTGTGAGAATAGACAGGCTTAGTTTGGCAAAAAAAATATACCTGGGTTGAGATTTTATCCACCAGAAAAAATGATTGTCCAGGACAGTCAATCTTGTGTGATTAAGAAGGAAATTTCCCTGCTGATGTTGAGGTGGATTTCATTAGGAAGGCCATTGGGAAGAGGTTTTCCAGTTCTGTCCTTCTGTGTTTAATGCAGAAAGGTAGAAACCTTACCCCTCTGCAGCTCCCCTCTGTAGAGCTGGACACAACTGGGGCTTTGCTTTTTCTTTGTTGTGTTTTTCCACCCCTGAGATGCCTCCTCTGTTTCCTCTCAGGTGTTTGGTGACTCACCAGCAGCCAAGTGAAAGTTTTCTGCTCTAACCTTACATCAAAGCCTGCAGTGGCTCAAGGGCTCAGGTGACAGCCTGCAGTCTGACTGATGACCTTCTGCAGGCAGCAGAGGCTCCTTCCATTTCTCTGCTCATTTTTAATTTAAGGTCCTTCACCTCTAATGCTTTATCCTCAAGGATACACAGGTTCTAGGGATCCAGAGTGAATTCCAAGGAGCAACCTCCTCCTGATAAGATACAGAATGATGTTAAAAACTTGGGACACTTTTAAACTGCTCTGTCCAAGCCCAGCAAACCTTCTCATTGAAGAATGATCTTTAAAGATCTTTCCAAACCAAACTGTTTTATGATTTTCCTCTTCCCTTTCTGAGCTTTATCCTCCTTCTTTGAGCCACTATCTCCTGGTAAAACCTCTGGGGGGTGTTGAACACCATGGAAATGGGGACAGAAAACTCTTCTCCATGCAATCCCCTCCTGCCTGACTTTCCTCTTGATGTCAAGGTGAAGATACCAAGGAGAGATGAAAGAAATGTCCTGAACCACCTCTTGCCCCTTTTAAATGGTAGAAATCTTTGCAAATGGGCAAATCTGAATGAAAGGGTGACATGATCACCCTGACCTTCTCCCGTTTTTGTTATCCCATGAAGTCACTCCCTCCCGATCCCACCTTCACCTTCCTCCTGCAGTCATTACTTTCCCCATCATATGCTCCTCATGAACATATTTGGAATCATAGAATCATTGAGGTTAGTAAAGATCATCAAGTCCAAGCATTAACTCACTTTTTTACAGCAGAGGCACAAGGTTCTGCAGGACTTTTCTCCCCACAGGTGTAGCTCAGCCTTTATCTCGTGTTTAAACCTCAACTCTAAGTCCAAAGTTGGTGCATTTGCATTGTCTAATTTTGGGCAAATTTAAGTAAAAAAAAATAAAAAATAAGATTTTCAATCTTCACGTGCACAATGAACCTAAATTACATGACTTTTTCAGCCAGGATGCTGATAAATGTGGCTCCAATGCCAGAGAGACCTTCATTCCCTGTGAACTGCTGCTTTCAGTTTCTGGGATGCTGCTGATCCAGAGACAGAGCTCCTTGGAGACCGAAAGAAAAGATGCAGAGGCAAATCCTGCACTCCCCATGGAGACTGTATTCAGTCCTTATTACTGTTTGGTAATCTCCTGCTCCTTTCTGACATATCTCTGCCCTCAGATTCTCATTCCACCACTCCCGTAGTACCTGGCATTCAGATCAACATTTCTCAAGTTCTGCGATTATGAAAGACGATATTAAAAAACAAGTACAAGTAATACCTAAAGTAAAACCTGGGTGTGATTTTTGAATCACTAGAGAGCCTGATCATGGTTCATAGTCAAGATTAAAAACAAAAAAACCAAAACAAAGTAAACCTAACTTTTGACAAGCTCCAGTTTCATAATTTCCAATTTTTTTTTTTTCTTTTGGCTTTGTTTCATTGCTCAATGAGCAAAGATGAGCCCACAGATCTCTGCATTCAGGCCCATGAAGCACTCAGAGAAGATTGTTCTATCGCCAGTTAAACACAGCCTGGCTGCAGCTTTCAGGAAAGAGCCTCAGGAGGAGCTGCAGTGGGACCCTGCTCAAGGAATGAGGGGTCCCTCTTCACCCCTGGCATCCCAACCAAGTGCTGCTTGTCCCTCACCAGTACCAGGTATTTTGGTCCAAGTGTCCCTTGCCACCTTGTTCACATTGCTGTTTTAAACTGGGTGTCCTGTGTTACCTTATTCTCATTGCAACAGAGGACAGAAATTAAAATACATTAAAAAAAATTTAAAAAGCCCTACAATTAAAAAAAGAATCCACTCATTAATATAAATGGAGGTTGAAAATATGAATATTTCACTGAAGTCCTGAAGCAAATGACATCTTCTCAGGAGAACACTGTTGTGGACACAGGCACATGTGTTTTATTTATAGCTCGAGTTTTACTGCAGTCACTCAATCAAGCATGGCCAGGGCTGTGTGTAGGCAAATGTGGCTCATTTCTCCCCAGCTCAGCTTTAAAGGGCAGTTAACAGCTTGTCCAGGGGGTTGGGTAGGGATGTTATGAGCACAAATTAATCACAGACATAGAAAAATGTTACCCCAGGAATGCAGCTGCAAGAGAAGGAGGCAGATCCCTGCCTTGCTGCCCTCCCAGAGAGCAGACCATGATCTAGGGATGCTCCCATACCAGTCAGAGCCCTGACTCCAGGCTCAAACCTCCCTCTAAGTGCCCATTCACCACCTCTTATAAGCCTCTAAATCAAGGGAAGGCATCTCTGTGACAGCTTCACCCAACTCCTGCCACAAGTCACAGCATCCACGGAGTCCTTGTGGGATGAAGCCCCCAACCCTGTCCAAAAGAGTTTATCAGAATTCCCAACAATCACAACAATTCCTCTTGCTGCTTTTTCTTGTCTGCCGCTCTCTGATGTCCCCTGTTCTATAAAGACACCACTGAACTCATTTGAGGTGTGACACAGGTGACAAGATGCCAAAGTGTGGGTGCAGAATACAAGTGCTGGAAGTAAAGGTCAGGTGGGAAATTTACTCTAATTCCTCTTGGTGTCCCCCCATTCCCTCTCTTCTCTCCTTCAATCTCACAGCTACTCCCTTAAAACTGCCTATAAAGACTTTCCTGGAATAAAAAAAGTAATGATTCTTCATTATGGCCTCCTCAGAACATTATGTCCCATGCCTAAAATTTGCTGTTGAATTTAAGGGATGTGCCTACATCCCATGGCCATGGCAGGACCTGCACCAAGACACCAGCACCAGGTCACCTACTAACCCCTTGCCCCTCACCCTGACTCTGAGCTGCATTTTTCCTGCAGACTGCAGCTCTGCCCTCCTGTCCTGCTTCGTGGCAGGCTGGCAGGGACCGTGTTCCTTCCCAAACACCCAGGAATAGATCTGGGCCAGTTCCATTCCTTATAAACTTGCACTTTGCAGTCCCAGATGTCATCCCTGACGTTTAGATCCACCTCAGTCTATCTGCTGGCTTAAAGCAAAGGGGAGGGCAATCAGAATCTGCCTGACACAGCAAATCTAGGGAGGAGAAAAGGGGGAATCAATTTTTATAATACGTGTTTGGCACTACATAATAGATATAACTCTAAATGCAAGCCATAAAGTTGGAGAGGATTATAAATTAAATCCGTTCTGTCCCTTTTAACTAAAAAGTGACCTTACCATAGAATTAAATGTGTTTTTTACCCAGTGATCTATGGAGCTGTAGAAGTGCATTGTGGCAGGGGGATGTTACACCCCAGACAGGCATCTCTACCCAGCTCAGCCCATGAGCTGCTGCTTGGTTCAAAATGAGCACAGGGCAACAAGAGCTGAGGATTTCATCCCTCTCCCTGCCAGAAGGTGACTCATGGCCCTGCTGGGAACAGTCCCTGGCCAGGTTTTCCTCTGAACTGGGACCAGTCTTGGGATGAGAGAATGCTGCCTGAGAAGATGCTCTAAAACATTTCTAAAAATTAAACAGTCTGCACAAAAACAGGGCAGATTTTTGGATCTGTGTCCTATCCCTGTTTAGTTTACCAAGCCCTAAATATGGCACAAGAGGGGGGGGAAGATTAGAAAGTACCCCGGGGCTCATCTAAATGCCCCAGTGGTAGAGAAAAAGGGGGTTGAAAGTCCTTGATTGCTCATGTAGTGACTCCATCCCCCTGCTCCAATAATCATACAGGAGAATCTGAAATACAAAAGACTTGACATTGTAATCCAGCCCAGAGGACACAATTTAGGATGTTCCTGAATGCTTTTGAATGGCCAGAAATTATCAGGTTTTGTCTCACAAGCAAATGTGGTTTCGAAGCCACTGCTGGGTTCCAGGTTGGTATTCCTGGATAAAAGCTCTCTGAGCCTGTGGGAGACTCGGTGCCCCCTGGAACATAACACAGGACTGGAGGCTGTTCCACTTCCAATCAGTACAGCAGTGAGGAAAATCACTTCCCCCATGAAACAGATGCTCAGGGAAGTCAGTGGAGTGTTACCTCATTACTGCTGAGAAGTGGTGCAAAGGAGGAGCCAAGAGCCTGCCCAGACACTCAAAGTCACTGAAACTTGGACAAAAAAAGTGCTGCCAGGTCTTCCTGTGTACACTGTAAGCCATGAACATTAATCAAAGGTTTAGGTTAGGTTAGTTTGGATATTAGGATTTTTCTTCTCCTTGATAAAGGTTGTAAAATATTGGAATGGACTGCACAGGGAGGTGGTGGAGTCACCATCCCTGGAAGTGCTCAGAAATGTGTTGATGTGGAGGGTGGTGAATGTGGTGGTGGTGCTGGGCTGATATTTGGACTTGATGATCTTAAAGATTTTTTTGAATTTTAACAATTCTGTGATTCTATGAAACAGCAAGATTGGACTCAGGGAAGCAGCCCAGATTGTCTCAAGGTTCTGTTGGAGACTCATCTGAGCTGCCACACTCCACTGTGCTGGACTTTGATGCCAATGGCTCCCTTCTCATTTTAATCTTTCTTTTTCTCCTGGTCACTCATTATTTATTTAGCATTTTTTTTCACTCAGTAAATAATGTTGGGCTGCACAGGGCACAATCTGGTGAACATCCCAGGAGCTGATCCCTGTGGATCCCTTTCAACTCAAGACATTCTGTGATTCTGTGTGGAATCCATCCCCACCACGGACTTTGATTTTCTACCCAGGAATTGCTGAGCACTACCCAGGGGATGGCATGGGGCAGGGATTTATTGATAATAAACCTTAGGATCAGACTGAGTGGGGAGACAGAGAGAGTTTTGTTCTGTGGCAGCAAGTTGCACCAGGTCACCGAGTCAAAAAACAAGCCCTAACTTGTATTGTTAATTAACATTTTATGTGATATTTCATTGACTGGAGATCTGCAGGGCTGAATTCCCCTGCACACAGGAGAGATGCAGGAAGAGCAAAGTATTTGCAAGGATTCACCAGAAGAGAAATAAACTCTGATGGTGACCAGGTGAAACCCACCTCCACTCCTGAATTAAGAAGGGAAGATGTCTTAAAAAATCTGATTTTACAGAGCACAACCCTTCTCACCTCAGTCAGAGCCTCTACCAGCCACCATGGTGCCAACAACAGCATCATATTTCCACAGGTCTCCTTGCTATCCTCTCACCTTGAAACTTTACCAATGTTAGAGATTTTATTCTTAAAGGAGAAGAACTGTTACTATAGCAAATAGTTCACGACAGGTTCTATGAAATAAAGGAAACAACCATTAATCAGCAGATGGTGCAGTGGGCTGGGCCAGGCTGGTGCCCTCCACCTCCCAAATCTGCCTATCACACCAATACAAAAATGCCTGGATTTGTGCTGTTGCACATTTCAAAGCTATTTATGGTTAATCTTCAGCAAAATCCAAAATATTCAGACTTTCAGGACCTGCTGTGGATCAAGTCAAGAACATGTGGAGGACAAGACTCACAAGCAGGAGTCCTGATCTCAAATACATAAAAAATGTTCTGGAGGGAAAATGTGCAAATAAACAGTTCGGAGATAGTTACAGCTCTCCAGAAACTTCACGGAGGAAAAGGGCTGAGCTGAAGATGAGGCACAATCCCAAGACCTCCAGATGTTGACCTCAGCTCTGCCAGAGGTTCACTTTCCACCTAATTCAAGCCACAGACCAAGCAGCTGCCTCTGTGCTCAGGAGTTCTACATTGGCCACACTCGAATTCAGTGTTGTGGGACCCACGGTGATCAAATGATGCAAAACCAAAAAGGCTCATTAGGAAAAGTGCAGGGACACAAGACAGTGCTGGTAAATAATTTGGGAAGAAGCAAAGCATAACAGCTTTAAATGATTCACTCCTTTGATGACCCAGGGAACAGCTGGACAAGTCTCCACAGAGAAAATGAGGGTTCAGGAAGGGCCCCAGCTGCCAGTGCTTGATGAGGGTGACTGGACAGATTAATTACAGCACCCAAGTCATCTTCCAGACTGGAAGCCAACTTGCAAGGCTAAAACCCTCTTTGAAATACTCCTTCTCTGGATGTCTAAGGAGCTGCAGACATCAGAACAACATTTCCAGAGTGGAACAGGCCCCGGAGTGGAGGGGCTGGCACCGCTAATCCCCACCCCAGTTCTGACCCCTGCACTGGGGTGATGGATTTCCTTCCCCCCAGCTCCAAATGCCTTCCACAGGGAGATTACACTGCCTGCTCTGTAATCAACAGCAACTTCAAAAGGGCTCAGGCTAAAGGAAAACCTCCGAGGGACGGCGTGAAGTGGGAAACAAACACAGCACTTGGGTTGTAATTTGAGGTGGGAAGCTGGGGTTTTAATAACCACCTCACCGCGGCCTGCTGGGCAGCTTGTGGCTCATAAATTGCTTTTATGAGAACAGGAGGTTACAAGGGGTGGGGGGGTTCTGAGTCCACGTGAAAGGCAGCTGTGCCTGGTGTGGCACATCTGAGGTGTCGGTGGCTGTTGTGTTCAGTGGCAGCTTCCCTGTCCCACCCCAGCGCTGTCACCTGTGCGCCAGAAGAGCTGACCCAGCTCCAGGATTGGGAAAGGCCATGTCCTATTTACATCCAACCACTCTTCAAGGAAAGGGAGTTGAGAAAAATCAGTGCTCTGTCCCACATTCCCCTCTCCAGGCAAAATGGAAATAATTGTGGTGACATCTTCTACAAACACGTTTAAGGCCTGTTCAAGGCAGGGAAGAGAAATGTGCTTCTGTTCTGTCAATCTTTCTTTCTTTTTTTTAAACTAGCTCCTATCCAACAAAGACACAAAGATCTGTTTATCTTCCCCAGCTCTTTATCCCATAGTGCACCTGATGCTGTTGGCAGTCAGGTGATATACTCAGGGGCACTCCAGGATGGTCTTCGAGGTCGTTTTGGGAAGATCATTGCTCCTAATCACAAGTCAAAAGGGATCCACCAGCCATCAGCACCACGGGAGAAGGAAGGAGATGTTGCAGCTTGTGATAGAGCATCCCCCTTTTCCACATCCTGGAAAACTCAACTGCAGAATGAGCCAAGGCTTTTCCCAGGGCAATAGAAGAAGATACTCATAAAAATGTGAATATTTTTGTGATATGGGAGTAAAAGAGTGCAAGCATCACATCTTAGGGCAGGGTGTGTGCACTTTTCTGACCAAAGATGCTGTGGCATTACTTCTGGTCACAGACCAGCCCAAAAGTCAGTGTAAGACTCCAGAGAGAGGAAAGGACATGGACTTGCCAGGAAAGGCCTTGTTTAGAAAACTGAGATCAAGTCAACAGAATATAAAATTAGGCCTTTGTCTCAACACAGGGAAGGATAATCTCTACTTCTTGAGGGGTTTTAAGCCTGTCTCACACCATAATAAAAGGTTTTACTTCCACTAAAAACACATCAAGTTTCAGCCCTCAGACCTCAATTCCAATCAGATTTCCTCCCTTTGGAGGAGGAAAACACAAAGGCCCACAGCCCCACACTTTCAAACAGCTTCAGTTCTTTCCCCAGGACACCTTTACATACCCTGCAGATCTCTTGCTCACCAGGACGCAGCTCCTGGGGGCATCTGTGTCCAGTGGGGGCATCAAAATCCACAGCAGTCATTCCTCATCTTCACAGAATCACAGATGCTTGAAGGTGGGAGGGACCTCTGGAAATTACCTCCTCCAAGCTGCCTCAGCATCTTCCTTGCTCTTGGTAGAGGATATCCAGACTGAGGATTCCCCATCTGGAGAATTCCTCTTCCAGTGGCATTTCCATGCCTGCAGGCACTTCCCACAGCTTCTAGTCCCTGAGGGATGCCTTGGGTACATCTACAATCATATCAACTCTCACAGCAAAGGATGCCCTCCTGGTATTTCCACTCATCCCACTTAACTGGATCTCCCAGCCAACTGGCATTTTGCTGGGATCTCTCCCAGCTTCCCCCCTGTCCTCCCAGCTCTGCTGCTCTTCTATCTGTCACCATCTCTCCTGCTGGTTGTAGCATCATCTCCATCTGGAGACTCTGAAAGTCCCGACAGCATTTCTATCCCTGGTAACATATCTGAAAACCCTGAGCTGGCAGGAGCCAGGGAGTGACACAGGACAGGAAATATTTAACATTGTTCATGTCATTTTTTTAAGCATTCAGAGAATGCAGTGAACATAAAATCACTATCTGGTGATTCCCTCACTTGCCCTCATGGCTGACCTGGAGGTGCTAAAATGGGTGATTGGAAGGGCAGTGCTGTATCCAGTGATAGGATCTGATGGAAAGGCTTGGGGCTGTGTCAGGAGAGGTTTAGATTGGAACAGGGAAAAGGTTTTTCATCCAGAGGATGGTCAGGAACCAGAACAGGTTCCTCAAAGTGGTCACAGCATGGAGGATTCCAGAGTTCCAGTTTGGACAATGCTCTCAGGAACATGAGGGATCCTTGGTGTTGTTCTGTGCAGGTCTAGGAGCTGGACTCGATGGTCCTCATGATTTCCTTCCAATGCAGGGCATTCTGTGATTCTACTGAGATGTGGGCAGCTCAGACACCCTCTGGCCTCCTCAGGGTTTGTCTTCCCACAAAGGTGGGCATAATTCACCTTCTCCTTATCCCAGTTTTACCCTCCTTTGGGCTGCACACACCAGACCAGACACAGAGTGTCTTTTGTCACAGACTCTCCTTAAACCAAAGCCCACTCCTGGAGCCATCAGCTTTCCCTAGAAAGATGCTGTGCCTTGGGGAACACTTGCAAGGCAGTGTCTGACCACTGAGGAACCACTGCCAGGCTCCATCCCCAGTGTAAGTGCCAAGACAGCTCAGCCCTGCTCAGGGGAGAGGTTCACTGACATTTAAACATTTAACATCACCCACGACCTGGGAGGCAGCAGCTGTACAGGCTGCTAGGTTACAGAGATTTTTCCTCTCCTCTCAATCCCTGATTTCTGCCATAAAAAATCAGAGGCTCTACTGCAATTTTACCTTCCCAGACAGAAATTCTTGGGGCGCATACAAGAACCAAATTCCCTCACCATCAACTGCTCATGGTGAGATTGCACTGAGGTCCAAAAAGCGAGGTCCTCACCCTTGCCCCTTTCCTTGTATGCATGAAGGTGTGGAGCATTTTGTTAGCAATTAACCCTTGTTTCAGCTCAATAGAGCTGATCAGATTGTGGAACAACATCTGAGAAGTGGAGATTAGCAAGCCAAGCTCTTTAGTACTTGAGGCACCAGTACAGCTACTCAAAATCAGATTTCCCTTTCTTCCCTGGCAGTTGATTAAAGCCTTTTCAAGCAATTCTTTCCAACCTGCAGATGTTTTAAGTCAGGTGATGGAGATTTTTTTTTTTTTCTGGCTGGGAAATGACAGCAGCATGGACCTCAAGTACCTCAGGACAAAAATCAGGCCCAGAAAACAGAGCAAAGTGTGTGTCTGTCTGTACAGAGGCACTAAAGCAGAGCTTTGGTAGGCCTGACCACAGTGCAAACATGCAAAGGCTTCGGTAGCATGGTTCCAGAAGGGGGAAGGCAGAGCAGGAGCTGAATCCAGAAATAGCCGGTGAGAGGATCAATTTCTGCTGCATACTGATTTACTCAGACCTTTCACGGTGGCAAAGCCCTCTATAACAAAATATCTGATTGCAGGACTATGACCATAAATTCCACACGCCCTCGAGCAATGGCCAATGAATAACAGACTTGTTAAGGAGCGGCCCTGCACAATGAATAAATCTACCAACAGGACTTTCGATACAAAAGACCCCACTGGGACAGATTTCCTTGTGAAGGTGTATCGACTTTCATTTGCAGGAACCAGCAGATATTTGTTTGGAGGAGATCTCCATTGTTACGTTGCTGCTCAACAACATCCAGCATAAAGCCTGATTCCTACCCCAGGCTTGACTGATGGGAATATCCAAGTGGGCTGGACTATACAAAGGAACATTTTGCAGTGCTCCACGAGGTTCTCCTGGAAAAGGAGGTGTTTCATCCAGAGTTAATCCAAGGCAGGTGTAGGAGAATTGCCTGCTTCAGTCGTAGAACAACCTCAAGAAATTCAAGACTGAGAAAGGACAAGAAAAGATGGCTCTGGAGGTTTGTCTAAGGGTGGGAATGTGCTCACAGTCAAGGCTCAAGAAGAATAAATCATCCTTGATGCTCTGCTGATGCCCTTCACCTCAGGGTCCCAGAGGAAATGTGGCTTGACCACACACAGCTGGACACAGAGCTGGCACAGAGCCCCACTGGGAAGGAGGAAGCCAGGTTTCCCCATCTCACAAATGAGAACATCACCATGCAGAAAAGACCAAAGTCTCAATGAAGTGTGGCCTGACCCCTGCTCTGAGCCACGTGGTTTGGCAGGGGCTGAGATCAGCCTTGTGAGGATGTCCTTGGCCCACAGGGAGAACTGCACTACAGCAGATTTTAAAATCAGCCACCGGCGTTTGGTGTTGGGGAACCCAAACTTCAGTGGTTTGTGGAGCTGTTGGTTTCCAGGATCATCCCCAGGGAGACAGGAGCACAGATGGGACAGGGACAAAGCTCCTCAGCTCCAGATCTATTCTAGCACGGGTATCATGATGACCCCTCTCCCAAAAACATTTAGACAGAAAGCCATGCTAATTCTCAATGAATATGGAATAGGGCACATCTGCCAGGAATGGGATATTCCTAATAGCTGACAGAGGGGAGGAAGAAAAGAGCCATTTTGCAAACAGCAAGGACTTTGTTATAGGCCAGCTGAGCTCAAAAAACTGAGGGAACGTCTCCATCTAGCAAAGCCAGCCTGGAAACAGGCAGCTGACAAGGTGAGCCTGCAGGTGGGAGTGCTGAAATCGTGGCAGGAGGTATCACAAGACCTGCCTCTGCCAAAACTCAGGGCTCAGAAAAAGAGCTGGCAACAATAAATACTGGTACGTGCACGTGGCACGCATGAAATGGTGCCCCCAAACACATGCAGGATTCCTGTGTGCTAATCCCAGGCCACACCAAGTCAGCAAACAGCTGCTCTACCTGGAGCAAATCACCAACCTAAAACACTGGAAGGAGGATTTTATATCTTTTATATATCTTGTTTCATACACTTACTTCAGCCAACGTAGTGTTGCACATAAGGTGACACCCAAATGTTCCAATTTTTACCCCTCTCCAAAAATAACTGTATTTCCTTGCTAGGTCTCTGTCCATTCTTCCTCCAGAGGCTGTTTGCTTTCCCTGATCTTCCCTGTCCCAGGGATAAGGCACGACACCAAGCACGGCAGAGTTTGCCACTTCAACAGCTCGTTTGTCATCAGCTGGTCACTCCTTAATCAATCTTCTATGGAGGGATATTTCAGAAGAAAATGCAGAGGGAGTAGGAGCAGGAAAGTAAGAAACCATCCCCGGTTTAATTTTGATAACACTGGCAGGGAGTGATTCGCTCCAACAAATTAAAATCAGCAAATCTCTCATTTTCTCTGACAGAGGTAACCAATTAAAATTTTCATAAAGGGGGCAGTGATGTGTGTCTGCCAGACAGAGTCACCAATCTAGCAGCCCTCTGATTTAAAATATTATCTTTCCTTTCTCTTTTTTTTTTTCCTCTTCCCTCAGAGCTTCCTGGAGCAACATGACAGATTATCTCAACATAATCAGACTAATACAAAACCCTCGCTCCAAGAGGCACCGCAAGGAAATTCTGAACTCGAGATGTGACGACAAATGGATGTTCTGAAGGGACTTCATTTACTGCTCATTTTCCTTTCCTTTATTTTTTTTTATTGTTGTGTTTTGTAGCCTCAGCATGCTGCAAACCACATTAGAGAGCCAAATATCACACGGAGTGCATGGAAGGGAAAGGGAATTACACTCCCCCTGTGGGCTGCCCTGCCAGATTGCTCTGCAAGAAAGAAGTTTGGCTTCCAGTTGAGAGTTTCTTAGGTCTGAATAAAATGCCACCAATAATGGGCCAGGGATGGAGTGGAAGAATTGCTTTTTTTGACAGCAGGAGCATTAAGGAAGGGTACAAGGCAAGTGAGACCTCCAACACTGAGATGCTGGAGACTGGGGTGACATCTGTGGTGGTCCTGACCTGGGGAAATGAGGGTTGCCACAACTCCCTGCCATGGTGGTTTGGGACTTATGGGGTGGTCTCCTGTGGATTTGGCATCTGATGGGGCCATGCATAAATCATAAAATCACAGAATGGTTTGGGCTGGAAGACACCTTAAAGATCATCTCATTCCATCCCCCCCTGCCATGGGCAGGGACATCTTCCACTATCCCAGGCTGCTCCAAACCTCATCCAACCTGGCCTTTGATGCTTCCAGGGATGAGGCAGCCACAGCTGCTCTGGACACCCTGGGCCAGTACCACAACTCCTTCAGCATAAAGAATTTCTTCCTAATGTTTAATCTAAAGGAAAGCAGTGCATTTCAAGTCAAAAGGAGCCCCTTCCTCTCCAGCACTTATGGGACATTCAAATGCTGTTTTCCTTGGCAGAGATGTGGTTCAAGGCAACTGAGATGCCAAGAAGGAGACCCCTATTCCCACCTTGGCTGAGGGAACTGTGCACCAGCCCTTTTCTTCCTGTGCTTCAGAGCCCCAAATCCCTACCCCACCCAAATTTATGGATGGACATCAACCCCCATCACCTTTTAACTCTTAGTCAAGTTGCCCCCAAACATCACCACTGTCCTGCCCTTTTTTATCCCAGAAAACTCCAGGCAAGCAGAGAACCCAGGGAATTTGGAGAAGGAGCCACGAGCAGAACTCTGGAGCCTTCTGTGAATGGTGAACACTGGGATGAGATAGAAACCCCTGGGTTTTGTCTGCAGCCACATTTGAGCTGTTCCAATCCATGCTGTGGCACTGAGCAGGGCTCTCCTGCAAACCCCCAGGCCAGGTGCCTCCTCCCTTCCCTTTGAGGGCTCGCCTGGGGATCTGAATTTTCTCCAAGGGGAGGAGGCGAGCTGGTTCCGGAGACAGCCTGTCATCCATCTTGAGGAAAATGCTCCTCTCTCTTTGCACCTCTCCTAGAAAGGTGGAGAGCAGCGTTCCACAAGCCTGGGATCGAGCCCGGAGAAAAGCTTTGAGTCATTTGTTTACCAGCACAGGTTTTCCTGGAGCTAATTAATGAGCCGAGCTGATACCCTGCAACAGGTATCGATGACAGAGGATTTCCTTCCTGCTCCACATGAGCAACGGGAGGAGGTGAAGCTGGATCTGTGAGCACAATGCTTTCCCTTCTCCCTTCCCCCCAAAAAAACTGGGAAAGGAAAGCCACCTGCAGCCACACAGGCACTGCGGGAAGTCCCTCTGTCCTCTCGCCGTCGAGGATGGGGCACCATCCCTGCCGGACGATACTACGGGTGAATTCCCAGGGGCAAAGGGCTCGGGCATCCCTGTCTCCCACTTGCAGGGAGTGAGGGATGGTGTGAAGACGTCCAGCAAGTCCTTGGAGCTGGGGGCTGCGTCCGTGCCCCCCAAAATTCTGGGCACGGGGATAACAGAGCTGCGCACAGCAGCACCTCCACTCCCGTGGAGAGCCGGTGGAAGCCTCTGCTTTCACAAGGATACCGAAATTGAGCTAAAAAGGGGAGGAGGGGGAATAAAACATGCGGGAGAGCATGGTAAAAAACACGAGGAGGAGGGAGCAAAACCCCAAAGGGAAGGCGATGCTGGAAGAGTGGGAAATAAACCCCGTGGGTTTCGCGTTTCGAGTGCGGGGTGGGAGCCAGCGCTTCTTGCGAGCCCCAGCTGTGCGGGTGTGGGTTTTTTTTGGGTGGGGGGACAGCGGAGAGCGGCGCTCCGCGGGCTGTGTCGAGCATCCGAGCGCTCCGGGGGTGGCGAGCGGCGATAGCCGGGCTGCGAGCGCCACCTCCCCGCCGCTCGCCGCAAGCCCCGGCCGCCCCCGGCGGCTCCCCCCGCTGCCGCGCTGGCTATGGGGGAGGCTCGGGGTTGGGGGGAAACCCTGACATTGCGTTGAGATGCCCGACACCTTTCCTCAACCTCTCCCGCCGCGGGGTTGCAGTGGGGATGGTCCCGATGCTGTGAGAAGGATGGAGGGGGGATGCGCGTGTGGGGCTCGCTAAGTTTGGGGTGGTTGTAAAAGGGGCTTGTGGGGTGCTGTAAGTCAGGGAAGGGCTGTGGGGGTGTCCCAGAGCACCTCAGGGTGCCTGCGGGGCACAGGGCGATGCAGGTCTCGCTGGGGTGGCAGAGAATGGGATGCGGGGAGCTCCCCCAGCCGTGGTGGGTGCCTTTGGCTGCTCCTTGGGGTGTGATGGGGGTTCAGGATGTCCCCCGGACTCCCACACAAGCAGTTCCCATCCCGGGTATGGGGTCTGGCACACCGTCCCTGCCTCGTTTTCCCTTTTGTAAGGAGAAGGGGCTACAACCATGAATAGAAAACCCCTCCGCTTTGCAGCCGGTCTTCCCCTGAGCCTGTCCACCTTCCTTGGTCAACTACGGGGGCTCCAAGCCCCTCTCCCTGCACCCAGAGCTCTGCAGAACCATCCCAAGTGTTACGAAAAGGGCCGGGAGCCCTGCTCCTCGCCTGACTGTGCCTTGTGCCTCTCCAGTTCTTTTCTGGTCTTCCTTTTCGTCCTTCCCAGCGGGAGCGATGCTGCACCCTGACCCCTCTATAACACCGAGAGCTGCGTATGGAGGTCCCCTGGGTTTCCCACAGCCCAGCACCCCTGTGCCCCTCCGAGACCCATCAGGCAGGATGTCCTGTCTGCTCTGCCCTTTGCTTTGTCCCCTGCCTGCCTCAGCCCCGTTGCCACCCTGTCCCCTGGCAGTGCGGCTCGGCTGTGCTGGTGCAATTCCTCAGCACCCTCCAAGGGTAAAAACCTCCCCGGCTCTGTCCTGCCACCTCCCTCCTCTTCCTCAGCGAGGTCTTGGGCGCAGGAAGGACTGTGGGACCCAGGTTAATGAGTCATTAATTAATTAGGGACTCACTTAATATGCATGGGGAGTTGTTTGCTTCCTTTAGTAGCCCGGACTTTGGATGAGATCCCAGCCCTGCGAAGCCTCCAGCCTCGTCTCCCAGCTGATAATAGATAATACAGATATTTCAGCACCAGCCAAAGCAGAGTCATCATCATTAATACAGAGCCCTCCCTGCTGCGCGGCGGAGGTCACCAGGCAACTCCGCGGAGTGTTGGGGTCTCAGCCCTGCCGGGCTTTCCTCAGGCTCTGCCTGGCCAGGTGAGAGGAAACCTACAGGTAATCAACAGGTACCGGGGCTGGCGAGGTGCGCCCCGCACCCCGAGCACCCCTGGCTCCCTCCCAGGGAGGCTTTCGAGGCGCTGCGATTTGCGCTCTGCCGCGCACGCAGGTTTGGGCATCTGTCAAAGTAGTTCCGCTCTTCCTCAGCCCCCTTCCTCCCCTCCTCCTCTTCCTCCTCCCTCAGCCATCAGCTGTCAGCTGGCCCTGGCAACTCGGCAGACCCAGTGCTGGAGCTGGGTTGAGCCTGAGCCTCGGAAAGCCCCAGCTCCGGAGGGATGGGGCGGTCAGGGATGGAAGGTGGGTGTCTTTTTGCCGTCCATCCCTTTGACCTTGCCTTGACGCTGCCTTCCCTCCCAACTCCTCTCCGTGCAGCTGATTCACAGGGGTTGTTTGCTTGGCCACGGCAGGATCAGGGACACGAGTGTGAGTCACAGCCGAAGGAACCTGGCAGAGTTCGTCTGCAACCCGTGCCTTCGATTCGGGAACCGGTGCCTGCTCCCAGCCAGGACTGAAAAGTCCCTTTGAAACCCCTGTCTGAACCCCCTCGATCCCTCTTCTCCCCTTTTCCTCCCAGCCGTGGCAGAGCCATGGCTGAAACACCTCTCTGTGAAAGTCTGAAGATGCATCAACAGCCACCCTCCATCAGCGAATGTCAGGCCGTGAAAGGCAAGGGGGCGGTGGGGGAAGAGGGAGAGACAAATTTTGCGATTCATTCCCACACAGGGTGATTCAGAACAAGATGCTTTGTAATTACGCATCCCTGATGGAGACTCCTTCTCTCTCCACCCGCCCCCCCCCTCCAAAGAAAGGCTAAGCCGTGCCTGGGTGCCAGCATCCCCCAGGAGCACAGCGCCGGGAGCAGCGTGTGTGTGTCTGTGTGTCTGTGCCACACTCGGAGCTCTACAGAGGCTAAAGGTTAATTTCCTCCCCCGGTGTGAAGCGAAATGCTGAGATATGGCATTTGGGGAGGCACATGAGGAGCTCATCGCCTCCCCAGCCGTAGCCTCCAGTCCTGGGTAGGTGCCACACAAGCAGCGAAGCAAGCAAGGACCCCCCCCAACCCGAGAGATCTCCAAGGAAGCTGCGATGAGGGCAGATTCATGCCCGGGGCAGGCAGCTGCCTGTCCTTCCGAGACTTTGTTTGCCAACATTGCGGGCTGAGGAGTCCCGGACCCCAGGGCTGCCCGCGAAGGCACCGCGGCTTCACGGCACTTTGCAGTTCAGCCCCGTCTGGCTCTGCAGCTCTCCTGTCGCGATCCCCCGCTCCTCTTCCCTCTCCTGGCTGCCTTCTTCCCCCCCAAACAACCCAGTCCCCAGCTCCCTTCCCCGGGACGCGTCTGCATTTCCCCCTCCGCATCCTGCAGACATTCAATATTTTCCGCCAGTGCTTCATGTTTGCCCACAGGACCTGCATGCACAAAAGTTAAAACTTCCCGTGCTAGGGAATGATTGCGCTCTATCAGTGCAAATTGCCGAGTGGAAGGGACGAAAGCATCCCCCGGGTGCTGTTTCCAGGGGCAAAAGCAGAGGAGTGGGTGCCCACGGCTGCCCCCATCGCCGTCTCCCCTGGGGACGGAGACAGACCCCCCTGCGCTCCAGGCAAAGCGCAGCCGGAGAAGTCGCGATCCTCCTCTCCCTCCCCTCCGTGGAAGAAGGAAGGGTGGCCAGGAGCCCCTTACCTTGCCGAGCTCCCCAGGTTTTATATCCTCCTTCTTCCCTTCGTCAAATTCCAAATGGAAACCAGCAACATATCCAGGGGTAACCAGCCCAACATTGGGCAGCGCGTGAAGTCCAAAAGGATGGCAGAGCTCTCTCTCCCCCTCCGCTTCCTCNATATATATATATATATGTATCTATTAAATGGAAAAGGGGAACAAAATCCTAAAAGAAATGGGGGTGGGGAGGGAGAGGAAGGGAGAACCTTTGGTGTCTCTGCAGACAGGCAGGTAGAAGAGAAAAGCTGAAAATAATTAAGCCGTTTTTTNGAAAAAAAAATATACAGCAGGGTTCAGAGTAGCTTTCCCAGCAGCGAGGAGCGAGAATGGTCTTCTTCAGAAAGATATGTTTGTTTAAAATCCACTCGTCTGCTTTTCCTTCTTTCTCTCTCTTCTCCCCCCACACTTTTTTTTCTTTCTTTTTTTTTCCTTTCTTTTTTTTTTTTCTTT